>JAHBCN010003346.1:0-76506 GCA_019359885.1 Listronotus oregonensis | reverse complement strand
AATACCACTACTGCTATTGATTTCCATTGTATTAACTTAAAGTATTTTTCAAGATGTTCTAGAAAAACTAGAATGTATAAATGTTAAAAAATTTAAATTCAAAATTATGAGCCTAAGATGTAAAACAAAAATTGATTATGTTTCTTATAATGACTCTAGCCTTAAGAAAACTCACTTTACGAAGTTTTATTGTTATATTTTATTATATATTTTTTTATCGTTTTAAACAATAAGTTGCAATTGTAGATTAATTTTTTGATTGTAAAGATTTTCTTTATAGTGTAGTCTTGAAAAAGGAAAAAATAAATTTCCGAAAGCCCCGTTTATAAAAAAGAGTTTTACTTCAGCCCTAGACCAAATCCTCAAGAATTTGAATTTTATATATATATATATATATATATATATATATATATATATATATATATATATATATTATATTATATATATATATATATATATATATATATATATATATATATATATATATATATATATATATATATATATATATATATATATATATATATATATATATATATATATATATATATATATATATATATATATATATATATATATATATATATATATATATCCAGATCCAGATACCAGAAGAATCAATCCGTTCTGCTTTCCTATTGATGACAACTACAGTGGTAGAGAGGTAGAAACTTATTTAGAAAGAGCAATAGGGGGTTTTGAAGTCAAAGGAAGGCATTTTAAACAACTTCTAAGGTATTGTATTGTTGCGTATGTAAGTCAGTTGACTTCCACTTCGACTTAAGAAGATCTTTTGTGAATACCCTTCATTGTTGATCTCCAAATTATCATCCTTTTTATGATAATAAAAATGTTTGTCCCTGAAACATTTTTATTATCATAAAAAGGATGATAATTTAGGAGATCAACTAATGAAGGGTATTCACAAAAGATCTTCCTTTAGTTTTTTGAAAGTCAAAAATACTTCTTTTAAATAAGTTAGACCTTGGCATGTCAATTCCATGTATTTGCATAGTATATGTGCTGATAGCTTGAGGGCCATGTCCTCTCAGGAAGTCGGTGACTATCCTCCGTTGGTTTTTTTTTTTAATTTCTAATAGCTTCTTAGTATACTTAAACGATTGTGGGATGAATATTTTTACTTCTCTATGGCTCTGCTGCTCCAGTAAGTATCTTATTAGTCATAGTAAATGATAAATAATTTAAAAGTAAGTTGTGGTATTTGTGTTTATTGGGCTAACATAAACACTATAAACAGTCATAACTTCGTTACCAATTAATTAGAGCAATTAATTTTCTTCTGCAGACAACATTTTATTTAAAATTCCACAGATACTCCTCACCCCTCAATACAGGATAAAGGAAAAAATAATAAAAATGCTTCTCGCCCCCCTATACTTACCAAGTCACTTACTAGACCCGGTATATTTAATTGCTTATACCAAAATCATTCATTAACCACCTGCAAGGTATATTTAATTAAAGATAATTGCGGCTCACGTTTTCCAGGCAGCCCTGCCCCAATCTATTATACTATTATTAGTCTAGACGAGAAGTGTGTTTCCTACGAAAAATAGTTAGAAGGCTTTGAAAAACATGAGCAATAGCTCATTTGACGCGGAATGCAAATCTGAGAAAGTAATTTTGAGGATTTTTACTGCCAATAAAAATTGCAATTGTTATTAACAAAAAACGAAATAAAAAAAAAACAAATTGGATTATTGATAATAACTTGAAAACTATAAGAGATAGCGAAAATGGTTAAAAAGATCCTTAAAGAGAAGGAAATTTTCAATAAAAAAGTCTTAACTCTCGGAGTTCTATCTCCAATATTTATAATTTTAATTTAACGCTGAAAATGCATGCACAAGGCAGAGCAGCAGAAATTTTCGCAATCAGCAACTCGCTCACCAATCTAATTATGGAACCTACCTACTTTCCTAGGGTTCCCACCCATAATTCTAACCCCCTAGATCTCTTTCTTACTTCCACCCCCGAACTCTATGAAGCATCAGTAACTGCTCCCCTTGGTCGCTCTGTGCATTTTTTACGTTAAATGTAGTGGATGTATGCATTCCTGTGCAAAGCCAACCAAAGCAAAAAAAAAATATATGCATTTTATTATTATTAATGTTTTACCCTTTTAAAAAGAATTTTTGTAATTTTTAAATTTTTACCGCGCGGAATGGCAGAACAGCAGGCGTGAGCTCACCAACGAATAAAACCTACTTAAACCTTTTAAGTATATAGAAAGAGTAAGCAAAATATAGATTTTTACACGTGATGTCACAAAGCTGATAACCCTTCCATACTCCTTGTCACACAATGTCACAATCCTCTATACCCATCCCCCCTTAAAATGTGACGTAATTTAACGGACGGCCCCTTACAACGTATTTAATAATTTTTTAATAATATGAGGACACTAAATTGTCGGACAGGTGTATCAACATTTTCTACAATAAATTTAAAAGAAAAAAATGTGAAAATTAGCTTTGTGGTCAACGATTTTTTATACCCCGTCAAAATTCCCATTTCCAGCTGTCGAACTAAAAAAATGCGGCTTGAAATTTGTCAGACAAACATTAAAAGGTATTTTATAAATTATTTACAATTAATTTTACCAAAAATTACCTATGTGGTGATCGCGGTAGACATGAAAAAGTCGGACAAATTTTTGTCGGACAAGTTTAAATTCACATTTTCAACAAAATTTCTAGTAACTTTAGCTAAAAAAAAAGTTGTGGTAGTGACTTTTTAGAACCTTGGGAAATCGCCATAATATAGAGCTTTTTCGAGCGGAAAATCGGAGGAATCAAGAAAAGTCGTAGAGGAAAAGTGTGGTAGACTCGTCGAAACGAAGTTCCTCACGAATTATAAAGTATATAGGGGGGGCCTGTACTGTGGACTATAACTATTTTTCGCAGGAAGCACTTCTCGACTAGACTATATTTATTATTCATAAAAAATAGGTTTTAATAAAAAAACAGATACCTGCAGATTTAAGCTGCGGGATTCATAATCTGTTCATTTTCGATTGAGAAATATATCTACTAAGTTACCATGGTTACTGACTTTTTGAACAAATCCAATACATTTTTGCTTAGGTGTTTTTTTTTAATCAAAAATAAGCAGATTACAGAAAATTATGCATTTTACATAGATAAACTATTTTCTAAAAATAAAATATATTTTTAAATATCCCTTAAAAATAATTTTTACTTGCCATTGATTGTCAAGAGAGAAGTTTGATATTAAAGAAGTTATATCAGTGGTGTATCCAAATTTTTCCTCAATTTCTTTAACCATTTTACTTGTTTCTAGTGTAAATATTTCTACGAATTCTCGCAAAATTGAAAAATGGAATGCCGGTGTTAAAATTTTTCGACGCCTTTGCCATTTCTCTCCTAAAAAAGTTTATGATACAGTGGGATCTCAAATAACCGATTGTTAAAAGAAAAAATAATATAAAAATATGTTTTTTTTTAAATGCCTTTTAACATACTCAAAACACTTGTAAAATAAGGCCCCTCCAAAAATCTTGGCTACTTGAGGTACTAAAAGGTATGTTTCCTTCCACGCGGCCGCCGCATGCGGCTAACACACTACGTTAGCCGCAAAGCACTCCTACTCATGTTTTTAAATGTGCCCGGTTTGTTCCGAGCGGCCGTCGTATGCGTCCGCTGTCAACGACTGCGATTGATGCGACTGGACTGCTGAAGAAGCAGTGTAGCCGCAGTCGTGTCTGCGTCTGATATTTTGTTTGTGTTGTTTTGTGTGGAATGTCCGGTGTTTGTTTTAATTGTTAAAAATTGAAACTTCATTTTTTAAATGAATTTTTTATTACGTATTTTAAAAGCTTTTAAGATCCCAAATCCAATGATGTTTCGCACTTATTCAAAAAAATCAGTTTAATGTTTTCCCAAGATCCTGCCAAAAATATATTGTCTGACTCTCTCTAACATATGGTTTCTTATGAAAATTGCCATTAATATAAATTTTTCGAATAAGTGCAATACATTATTGGTTTTGGGAACCTAATAGCTCCTAAAATACATAATAAAAAAATCCAGGGCCGTATAAAAAAACAGTTGATGATGGCAGCTCAAAGACGAAACGTCGGTGTATTAATCTAATAACACCATCTTGTAGAACAAAAAAAGTAGCAATGGAAATGTAAAAGTTATTTTGTTACATCCATTCAAATAAAGTCATAAAAAAATAAAACGAAATCGCGAATAATCGGTTTTCTCCAAAAGTAAGTATTGGAAAATTTTAAAGTTCTAAGGTGCATTTTGATTAGTATCATATTGCGCCACTTTGCCTTCATTTAACCGACCTCGTATCTCTTCAAGTTTCCGAGATCCTAATGATAAGACTTGTATTTGGTACACCCTGTACAGATATACCTTAATACAATGGCTAATTTTTCCTCTGGGGTTATTGGATATTTAACTCTGTTGTATGGCTCGGACTTTATATCGTCTTTTATTAAGTCAAGAATAAAACTAAACTGTGCTTTATTTAGTCTAAAATATTTTCTAAATTTTACTTCATCCTGTTGCAGATGTCGATTTATTAATGTAGTATAACAACCCTCATCGTGTCTTTGCTGAAATATTGGATTTATAGGGGCATTGCTATGTTTCAAGTTGGCTAATTGTAATAGTATTTAGTCATCCTCTTTTTCTTCTAATAATAAATATATTGCTAGATTATCCATCACGACTCTTACAAAAGATTATTCCCTTTACACTAATAATTTTGCTAATGCGAGTTTGAGCCGCGGTCCTAAGAAACCACCTGATTAAACGGCGACCGCATGCGTTAGTCGCATTGCGTCAGTCGCATGCGACGGCCGTGTGGTAGGAACCACACCTTAAGACCTAAAGTTAGACCAAGTTCTTTTTTTTTTTTTGACTTGGTATGTTTTTACTGATCTTTTCGTATTAATAAATGTTATTTTGGTTAATACAGATAAATTATTAAAAAACCTGGTTTATTTTTGGATCTCGGTACTTACTGAGGTTTTGGTTAGGAACTTGGTCATTACTTTACGTAAATGTTTTTGGTATGATCCCTTCTCTTTTCTTTGAGTTTAAAAAAAAACCCACCTGCATTTTGAATTATGACCTTAGAAACTCAGGTTTAATTAGATAACAACTAGTCAAAAAAAAATCAAAAAAATGCAAGCTTTTTGGAGCAAATAGAAATTCCTATGTATCAGTGGCGGCTTTACAGGGACGGCAGTGCTCAGTGAGTAAATAATTAATTAAAATCAAAACATTCAAACCAAAAATCTCAATCTTCTTACAGACCAACTACCTTATTTACTAGAAAGCATTTTTATTGTATTATTTATTGTCCGCCTTTACCGATTTACATTTTAAATGCCTCGCGAAGTTTAAAACTCCTGCGATTAACCTATACCAAAGTTCTATTCCACTTCTTCTACTTTTCGAATCGCCTTGGTATTCCCTGGTCCGGCTTGCCGTACTGTTTCATTGGTAAATCACAGAGAAAGCTGCGAATAAGACAGGCAACCAAACATAGTATTACTGGGAGTGCGTGTTGATCGATATTTTAGTGTTTTTTTTGGGACTGTTTTTAAAATAAACGAGCTGTAATATCGTAAAAGAAGTTGTAGTGTAATTCCGTAAGAAAGTGTATTTCATTATTATATTATTTTTATCTCATAGGTCTCAGGTAAGCCTTGTAAATTTTTTAATTCCGACAAAAATGGAGGGAAGCTCTCTAACGGAAAACGAACGGGGAGATGTAACTACTATAACCAGTGATATTGTTCATTGCATTTTAAATTTAAAAAGTGAACTTTCATCTCTTTCATTCGACGAGCAAGTTAAAGTAATAAATAATGGACACCCAATGGCACCCAAGATGTCCAACTTAATTAATACGGGAGGTAAAGGAAGTAACAGGGCTTTTACAGAAAATTGGTATCAAAAGTATGCCTGGCTTACGGGAAGTGAAACAAAAAATAAATGGTTTTGTTGGCCATGCCTGTTATTGTCGAACCGGAACGAAATAAATCAAAATCCGTGGTGTCAAGTAGGCTACGACAACTTGAAAGAACTCTTTCGTGCTCTACAAAAGCACAATATATCAAAAGGTCATATTTACAGTCAACTTAAAATGAATCTCTTTGGTAGACAAAACACTAACTTATTAGTAAACAACGGAGCTCGGTTACAAAATGTTAAACATAACGAACTTGTTAAAAAAAATCACTCTGTTTGGCATCGATTAATAGATATCGTAATTTTTTTAGCTTGTCAAGAACTAGCATTTAGGGGCCACGATAAATCTGAGCAGTCATTAAATCAGGGTAATTATAGGAAATTAATTAAAATATTTAATAAATATGACCGAGAGTTTTGTGAACTGTCATCAGATCCAAAAACTTTTTGCGGACTGTCCAAAACCATCCAAAATGAGTTGATAGAAAGTATAAGTTGCATTTTATATAGAACCATAGAAGAGGAAATTAATAAAGCGATTTGTTTTTCGATTGAAATTGATGAAATCACGGCTATTTTATGCCAATCACAGTTATCTATTGTTATAAGATATGCATTAGATGGCGAGGTTTTTGAAAGATTTTTAGGATTTACGGATGTACAGGTTTTTCCCGTATAATTGCGCACCCCTTTAAAATCTTCATTTTTATAGATAGAAAAAAATAGTTTATATGAAAGTTGCAGGATTTTTCATGAAGATTTTCATGGTGTAAGATAGAAAAACAAATGATGAATGGAAAATTAACAAATCACTATCAACTTCGTTATTTTAAATGGAACACCCTATATATGATTGAAAATTCAAATTCTGCCAATCTTCGTCTTTTCAAATATATATAACTTATCTATGTAAAGAAGACCGGCATTTTCAGTTTATTCGAAGCGATATTTTAAAACAGTTAAAAATAACAGAACATCCAAGAAAAAGACAAAAACTTAATGAACCTGAAGGAGACATTTATCAAAGATTGTTTTATGAAATTATTGACACCATCGTAATGCAAATTGAAACACGCTTTGCCAATTTTGAACAACTAATTTTTTGACATATTTAATAAAAACAGGTTTGAAAGTTTTTCCTAAGAGTTTTCTAAGTATTTATTGGACAGTCTTTTAGAGTTTTGTCCATCTTTTTTTAATAAGCAAAACTTAGAGAACGAACTAAAAGTATTATATGCAGATCCGTTAATTTTTGGAGAATGGAATAAGCTTTTGGATATATATTATTTTATCTACAACAATTCATTGCATAATACAGTGCCAGAAATTTTTAAATTGTTGTCATTGTTATTATCATTGTCGCCAACCTTATTTTTAAAGTCAAACAGATCAAGCGTATTCTTTCTTCTCTTAATACTAAAAAATCGTCTGGGCTGGATGGCATACCAGCAATCGTCTTAAAAAATGTGCTCCCGAGCTTGCACCCATCTTAACTTGCCTCTTTCGAATCTCTTACGACACGGGCATTTTCCCGGAGAGTTGGAAAGCTGCACGTGTGCAACCTGTCCCCAAAAAAGGATCCAAAAGTCTCCCTTCTAACTATAGACCTATATCTCTTCTTTCAGTTGTTTGCAAAGTAATGGAAAAATTCATTAATTCCCAAATCTTATAGTATCTGGAAAAACATAAGATCTTACATGATAGACAATATGGATTCCGCCACAGTAGATCCACAGCTGATCTTCTTTCCTTTGTCTCACACAACTGGAACAAGTCCTTTGAATTTTTTGGTGAATCCCAGATCGTTGCTCTTGACATATCCAAAGCTTTCGATCAGGTCTGGCATGATGGGCTTCTTAACAAACTTCCTTCTTACGGTCTTCCACCTAAGCATTGCTCTTGGCTTTCCTATTTCCTTTCTAATTGACGTATATCAGTTAGTGTAGATGGTCATTCCTCCAGCTCCTACCAAATTAATGCTGGGGTGCCCCAGGGCTCGGTGCTGTCACCCACGCTGTTTCTTCTACACATTAATGATCTTCTCTCTTCCACAATTAATCCCATTCATAGTTTTGCTGACGATAGTACCCTCCACTCTAGTATTCAATTTCTTAAGCCACCGTGCAATTCTGATTTTGAAAACAAGCGCAGGTCAATGCAGATATCTCTTTCACAAGACCTCATACTTATCTTGGATTGGGGCGCCAAAAATCTTGTTCAGTTTAATGCCTCGAAAACACAGTCATGTTCGCTGTCGCGAAAAAAGTCTGCGAATGCTCGTCCCTTACATATGAGCGGCCAAGTTCTGCAGAACAAAGAGTCGTTTAATCTAGTCGGCGTTACTTTTGAGAATAACCTCAAATGGCACAAACACATTTCATCTATAGCTTCGGCAGCTTCAAAAAGTTTGGGAATTCCTTTTTTCCCCCCGAGCCAGAAAATATTTCTTTCTTCCAATCTGTAACCCCGTATGTATCCCAAATCAGACCCTCTTAGGAATATTGTTTTCATGTCTGGGGAATGGCGTCCCCTACAACCCCTTAGCATTTTGGACTCCATTAAAAAAAGAGCCGTTCTCTTTTTAAAATGTTTCCAAACGCTCACAGAAAGGCTTCCTTTTTTGCCCATCGTCGAGCTGTAGGGGATCTGTCGTCTTCATAGGTTTTTCAGGGCTTCTGCTCAGAGGAATTGGCCAGTAAAACCTTTTTCTGGCAGCTCCCAACAGAGCAACACGTAGTGCAACTTTTATGCATCCTTTTACAGTTCAGTTAAAAGGCCCCGAACTTCCCGCTTTTTCTTCCTTTTTTCCCTAAAGTGCAAAAATATAAACCTGCTGCCCGGAAGTTTTTCCTTCTCCCCCCAAATTTTCCCCAAAAAATTTTGTGTGGAAAAACCCCCTCTCACCACCCCTGAAGACACCCACGGTACGTTAGTACTTAGGCATCAGCCTTCGTGGACTGTCCCAAGAAAAAAAAAAAACCCCCGCTTTAAATGAGCGGACTTTTCCTGTCTGAAACGTATTAAAAATTATCCCCGTAATACAAATAAAAAATTAAAGGAAATTAATGGTTCCAAAGCCCCCTTTTTTTTTTCCCCAAAATTTGGTTTAAAAAAATTTAAAAGAAAGAAAAAATTTTTTTCCTTTCAAAGGAACCCCCCTTACCAAAAAGAAAAAACCTTTTCCCGAAAAAATTTTTTTTTGAATTTATTTTTAAAATTTCCAAAAATTTTAAACCCCATTTTCCCAACCCAACCCCTAAAAAATTTTTTTCCGCCGCCAACCCAATTAAATTTTAACAAAGGTTTTTTTTTTGTTTTAAATTTTTTAAATTTTAATTTTCCCAAAATTGGGGCCCAAATTTTAAAAATTGTTTTTCCGATTCCAGTAAATGAATTACTTTCAAATTCGTTTTCATTGTTTGAACTCTATTTTTTGCCGATAATTCAAAAAATTATGAATGAAAAATATCAGTTTGACAATGTCAAAAAATTGTCGCTGAAAATCCCTGTTGTTGGTTTTGTCCAGGTAGCCAGGTACCAATATTTCGCAAATAGCATAGCAAATAGTCGAGGAAACAAAGTAATGCACTAGGGATTTTTTGTGCAGTAAGATGAATTTGAATGCGGTTTTTTGAATACCGTTTGTATTAAGGTCTACAAACTTTGTGAACAAATTTAATTAATGGGAAATAAAAAACTGCATTTGTGCATTAGAAAAATGTAATTTTTAAAATGCATTTTAAAGTTTGCAATTATAAAAAATTTATAATTAGGCAAATAATGGTAAAAATGAGCCCGAATTTGTTACTAGGGTGTTTTCGAGGTCGCTGAATACGAATTTGACATTGGCAAGGGCCTACAAAGTACCTGGTGAGCGCTAAGGATGGTGTTAACTTCATCTGAGGAGTACTCGGTGCGCGCTATAGATGATGTAAACATTGTAGTCTGTAGTTTGACGATAGTTTCTCCTAATATCAGCCCACTTTGTGCCACCGGGGAGTTTTGCAGAGCTTTGGGACCACAAATATGACATTGACAAGGCCCTGTGGAGTAATCGGTGCGCGCTAAGGATCGTGTAAACATTGTATTCTAGTACCCGTACCAGATCATGGTCTTTGAGGTACCCGGTGTCCGGATAGGTTGTTATCAATGTCATCTTCTGGAATTTGGTGGTAATTTGTTAAAAAATATAATTTCTGAGTAAGGTATTTATTCATAAAATTGTTTTTTCACAATTCTTTGAAAGTTTAATAAATAATAAAAAAATTACACACACCGGCAAATTTAAAGGAACGGAGATAAATTGTAATTTTTTTCTTCATATTGTTTTTTTTTTAAATTATCTCGTAAAAAATGTTAGCCATAAGCCAATTAAAAAAAAAGATAAAAACTGCGCTTTTGCAAAAAAATTAATTAGACATTTTTAACTTATTTTAACCATTTAATGAACCAATAATATTACAATAATTTTTGTTTTTAATAACGGCTGTTTCTCCACGAGCTTTTATGACTGCAGTCATTCGTCTTCCCATACTTCAAGGTTATCGATCATTTCTTGAGGCAATTCATTCCAAAGTTCCACAGAGCAAGTTTCACCTCTTCTGTGTTTTGAACAGCAGTAATTCTGGACTTAATTTGTTCGGCTAGCATGTCCTAGACATGTTCTATTGGATTCAAGTCTGGGAAACATGCAGGCCAATTCATTTTCGCTATTTCTACTTAAAAAGTCATTTACACACCTAGCATGCGGGCGAGCATTGTCGTGCATTAACAGAAAAGTTACACCAATATGTGGGGCAAAAGGTATCACATGATTTTGGAGAACATCTATTAGTACCTATCGGCAGTTAAAGAGCCGTTGTCAATCACCACTAAGTCATGCCACCCCATACCATAACTGAGCCTCCGCCAAAAGACACAGTGGGAGTAAAATTAAACTGTTTATTTTGTTCTCCTCCACGTCGATATATTCTTTCCCTTCCATCAATCGTATTTACACAGAAACGACTCTCATCCGTAAATAGAACTTGACCCCACTGATCGTCATTCCAATTTTGATGTTATCGAGCAAAAGCTAATCGCGCTACCCGATGATGTCTTTGGAGCTTTGGGGCTTTTATTGGTCTACGCGACTTTAAACCAGCTTCCTTGAGCCTTCTTCTAACTGTACGCTTACTTATTCTGATACCACGAACTTCTTCCTGTTCGTTTCTCATTTGAACTGCTGTTCGACGCCTATTTCGGAGTGTTTGCAACCTGATAAACCGATCATCTACAGCGGTGGTTGAGCGTTTCCTGCCTTGACCACGCCTTCTTACATACTATCCAGTTTGTCTCCAACGTGTAACGTTGCGATGAATAGTTGATTTTGTTTTGTCAAACATTATCGCAGCATCACTGTAGGCTGGACCATTTTCAATCATTGCTACAGCTCTAGCGACATCAGTCGGTGCTAAATCACCCATAATGATTTGTTAAACACTTTAAAGCACTTGAACTTACTTAAAACTTAAATACACTTATTTAAAAACAAAAAAACGAACTTTAATGAAGAGAAAATACGCGATGAAAATGTCATACAATAACTTACTAAAGATATTACATTCTTAATTTGAGGTTGCGTAAAACCATGGTAACGTAAAAATAAACAAACAATTTAAAGTCATGGTTCTCTAGACCTACAGTACTAAACAAAACAAAAGAACCTGCATTGCAAACATTGATGTCCGTTCCTTTAAATTTGCCGGTGTGTTTATTTATACATCATTTTTACTGCATTCTATTACTTTTTTTTCTTTATTCCTAATTTTAGTAAAAAATATTTCCTTTCTACTATAAAATCCAATGTTTGTATAGTCTATGCCAGCCCAATCTTTTTGCAGGTCAAATTACCGATCAACCTATGTTTTTTGCATCCACATAAGATTAGGCGCACTAGGTACTCCCGTTGATTGAGTAGTGTTTTGGGAAGATGCCTAATGCCTATGAAAAATAAACGTGGCTCACGACAAAAATTATTTCTATCTTTCTTAAAACCAATGCAAATATGTTCCGTCCTTGGTAACAACTGATGCCGAGTAATTCCGGAAAAGCGTGGATCGATTGGTGCTGCCCAATAAAAATTTACGGCGTTTTGTGTAAACAACGGCCGAATTTAAGTGGGGGCCTGGGTTTTAAAATTTTTATTAAAGACATAAAATATAATCGGGTGTTTGTCGCTACACGCTGCGTTGCCAGATCTAAAGAAATTTCTTACCCTTACGGGAAGTTAACCATGTATAATTATTGTGTGCTCAGTGTAATTCCAAGATACATTTTTATTTAATTATTTTTTAGTTTGAGAAGAAAAGTAAAGACTGATAAATTTAAAAGCTATTTTTTAATTATGCTGTCAAGTTGGATTGGGTTCAGCTCTAGGTACAGGGTAACCCGCCTAAAAGTCCACTCCCCTTTAACTTTTTGATTTTACAGCTGGTGTGCCTATAGTTTTAAGAAAAAATATTAAGATAAAAGATTTAACTTACCTTAATAGTACAGCACAGTGTCTCAAAAGTAATTCTTTCTGAGCTGTTGGTTTAGTGGGAATAAAGAATGAAGGGACTAGTTACTAAGCCTTCTTGTGAATCTTTTCTTATTTTTGGGGCGTATTTATTAAGCCCTTTATTGAGGCTACAAATTTACCAATAGTCGCAAAAATAAAAAGGTTCACAAAGAAACTAGTCCTTTATTCTCACTAAACCAACAGTCAAAAAAATTAAAAGTGCATAGGATGCTAATGCCAACATCATTTACCTAGTTCTTCTTATAAATCAATTTGTTTAAGAAACATATTTATTAAACAATTGAAGTTTATAAATAACGAAAAAAACTTTATTCTTTATTAAAAATATTTTCTCTATACAAAACACATAAATATGTAATAAAAATACCTAATAATAAAAACCTCGAATAAATATAACATGACAAAACTAAATTTAAATCAATATAATTATTGCAGTATTGAAGTGAAATAAGTATTTAAAATAAAAAATACATGATATTTATATTTATTTAATATTCCTATTTGTTTTAGGAATCTGGGGAAATTAATTTTTCTGTTAGTTTGGTCTCATCTAACAAAAAAAATGGTCATAAGTTCAATATTATTTGCTTATTAAAATTGAATTAATAATTTTAAAATTTACATAGGCTTTTAAAGTCTTTTGTTTTATACAGGATTACAGGATGATACTTTACTTCACCCTTAGTAAATTGTCCTCACAAATTTAAACGTTAATAACACGAAACGCACGAACTCAACACGACACTACGCACTAACCAACTAAATAAATTACAAAAGAATACACAACACAACATCTGACGACGTCGGCTTTTCGTTGGTAGGTTACGTTTACGAGGCATACGCGTTGGTTTATAAAAATTTTACAGAAATCTTTTTTATATTTCATTAAATAAATCAATAAATCATTATTTAGTTTATGTTTTCCCTAAACAGATGGCCGATGCTAGCGCTCGCGCGGCTAAAACATTTGTCGGTCTTTTTACTTCCCATAAGCTTATGTATCTTCCCCAAAACATTACTCAATCAACAGTACTCCGCAGGCCCCTGTTAATATCATATTCGTATTCAGCGACCTCGAAAACCCCCGAGTAACAAAATTCAGCTGATATTAGATTAGATTATTGTTGTAAAGCCCCAGAAGACGTTTATACCATAATTAGCGCGCACCAGGTAAATTCGCACCCTTGTCGACCTCTATATTCGTGTTTAGCGACCAATAAAAACCTCTAAGTATAAAAAATGAGCTAATATTAGGGAAGTTTGTAATAAAACTCCAGAAGACGACGTTTACACCATCCTTAGTGCGCACCAGGTTCTCTGCGGGTCCTTGCCAATATCATATTCGCGTTTAGCGATCTCGAAAAGCCCCTGAGTAAGCAAAATTAGTCGATATTAGTTCATTGTTATCCAGCAAAATTATTTTATACTTTTAAGTTAACAACCCATTATATCGCCAGTAATTAATCATGTGGTTTAAGTAATGAATCTTGTAAAACCTGTTTTCACCATATATCGTTAACTTTCTTCAGCGTTTTGAAAGCTACAGCTTCCACAAGATCAAAGCGGTTTTATTTATAATCACCAAAGTTTGTTTTAATCTTGTATCAAATGTATTATATAAATGAACCGGAACCATTAGCTTTATTTTCATTTTTAGTCCCACATCAATTTACCTCCATCCTTGCCCTAAATTGATAACAAACAGACCTTATTAGAGGCAATGTCGTAAATCAGTTGGCGACGTTTAATCATCCAGCAAAATCAGTAATCCTTAGAAACATCAAAGTAAGTTAACTTCCGAAATTCCGCTAATAAATTTTCAACTCATTTTTATCAAAATTTACGTAGCGAAATTTATAATTGCAACCCTGAAAGTATTTTTTTTAATGCAACAAAATACTCTTTGTTTCCATTAATTAAATTTGTTCACAAAAGCGATGATACGTTCATGAATTGAAATGCAAAAATCATTCAAATCCATCCGCACACAGCAACTCTTCGGCGCCTATTTTTGTTATGCGTTGCCTCTAAATTAATATTTATGGAATGCTTAAGTGAACAGTTATGATAAAAAACTAATAATTATTTTAGCATTATACAATAGCGTAAAGTGCTCAAAGCTGAAAATCATCTGAGCAACCCGCAGCCTTTATAATACTTTAAATTATTTTTATAATATTATATTTTTCACTTTTCTAATTTATTTTAAATTTATCATTTTATTTTTTCTTGTTTGTTTTCGTTCTAGAAATGCAAATTCTTGGGTTCCTCTTCCATTAAAAATGGTAAAAAATGCACCAAGATTCAGTAATTCTGATCACTACCATCGCATGATTTTAATAATAAAACGTCCTTATTGCACGATTGATTACTCTAGTTATTTTGAGTTATCCTTGAACTTGTTTGCAAGTGTAATCCATTTCATCACTGACTAAAGGGTGAAACCATGTCTCTGTTTTTTAAATAGTTTTTTCATTGGGATGAGATAATAGGGGCCTAAAAATATTTAAAAATTATTTATTTAAAATAAATAAATGGGAAATTATAAATAATATGAAAAAAACAAAATAATAATTTGTGGATTTTTAACATATTTTTTCAATTTTATTTTTTTATTGAAAAACTAACATTTTTTTTTTTTAATTATTTTATTTTTAACTTTAACTTTAAAAATATTTGCAAACTTAAACAAGAAAAATAATAATCATGTTCATTTTACATCCCAAAAAAATGTTTTTTATGCAAACATCGGCATGTTGCTATATTAATATGTATTAGGGTGGGCCAAATCGGGCACTTTTAAAAGGAAACTCCCATTTTTAAAGGAGATAGATGAAAACGAATGTCGGTGTTAATAATAATTTTCGTCAATAATGATAATGTAAAAACTGCACATCGATATCTGTTACCATTTTTGAGTTACAGGGTGTTTTTCAAGAAAATGCATTTTTTAAAAAATCGTTGCAACTTTTTTTGCTATGGAAAATTTTGGAGTTTCTAAAACATTCCCAAAGCAACTTTTTACGTAGAATATAATGGTGTAAATATATTTTTTTTACAATCAATAGTTAAATAGTTATTAACAGAAAAACGATGTTTCATGGGACACCCCGTGAGCATTTTTGAATAATTGTATTATATTGTATTGTATTGTAATAAACGTAAATTTAGTGTAGCCCTCCTTCACTTCGACCTAAAGAGATCTTTTGTGAATACCTCGTTGTTTAGTGCCCGGTAATTCCTATACCTTTAGCAGTTCAGGATACTACGCGGTGCAAGCTGAATAATATCTTCTAGGAGTAGGACAGCGCGTACCTTCGAGGTATTTAAGCCGTTGTCGGGTCAAGTTCTCTGCATTCACAGAGAATGTGTTCCGCAGTTTCGTTTGCCTCGTGACAAAACCGACATTGTTCATCCTCAGTCTTTCCTATTTTTGAGGTGATACCTAAGGGCCATGTCCTGTTAGAAGCTCGGTAACCAGCTTAGTTCATTTTTTTGAAGTTCCAGCAGCTTCAGTACTTAGTGAATGCGAAATAAATCTTTTCGCCTGCCTTTGTCCCCGGGATGTTGTTCCAGTAAGTCTCTTTTTGACTTTTTCCCATGTCCTGAGTTCCTCGTAGAGGTGGCCTCTAGTGGTGCCACAGAAAGGCTCAGGTCCATAGAATGGTCTCTGTGCTCCTTCCTTGGCGAGTTGATCGGCAATTTCATTGCCCTCCACTCCTCTTCATGTCCTGGTACCCACCCAGAAAATCATGTGTTTGGCCAGTTGGTTTAGTGATTGTCGGCATTCCAGGCTAGCTTTGAGCTTAAAAGAGCATGAGGTCAATGCCTTCAAAGCAGCCTGGCTGTCCGATAAAATATATATGGTTGCGCCTCGTAGGCCTTTTTGGCACATTCAGAAGCGCAAATATCAATTGCATGGATTTCAAGGAAGATGGAGGAGCCTTGAATAATTGAAAATAACTTTAAATTACCTTAAATATAGCACACTTAATATTTTATAAAATGAAACTTATATTTACAATGAATGATGTCGAATTTTATAACAATGTAAACTATATTTAGAATAAGATTAACAAATAAATATAAAAAACAACAATAAAAATAAACCAGCGCACAAGATTTAGCTACAGGAGATGTTCGAATTGTCGACCGGTCTCTCTTATGCACAAACGTACTGTTTCCGGACATTTCTTGTAGAATTCATCAATTCAAGAGGGGTGAGAGATGCAAACCCTGCACAACCGCTACTTCTAATTTTCGGGTCTAGAACGTATAGGTAATTTAAAAATATGGTCTCAGTCTTCCCCAAAGATAAAAATCCATGGGCGATATGTCCGGTGACCCCGCTGGCCAACGGATGGGACCTTGTTAGCTATTCCTAAATTATTGTCAAAGTTATCTGCTAAAAAATTACTATTGATTTCAGCGTTGTGAGGCGCAGCCTCGTCTCACAACGCTGGAAAAATATAATTCCGAGTTCCATTAGAGGTAGATAATCAATGAAGGGTTCTATTTGTTGCCTTAAAATTTGCAAATATGGATATTAAAGGTGAGGGTACCATCATAAATTAACGGGCCAATAATCCTACCTCTAAAAATACCTGCCCAGACACTAAACCCAAATCTTCCTTGGTTTCTTAGCTCGACTACTGAATGAGGGTTTTATTGCGCCCAAGTATTCGATATAGCGGTTAAAATACCGACACTGCTTATACAGTAAAGCGCACCGTACTGCGAACATAGGAAGCTCCTGGATGATTTTGGATGTACCAGTTCTAAAATACCAATAATAATTTCAGGCTTGCATTTCAATTTCTGTCTCGTTTCCTCACGTATCATTTTGCTGGGACTGTGTGGTTACGGTATGCCCCATGAAATGATCGCCCAGTTTAGTTGTGTACTACGTTTTTATATTCAGTAAGAATATGCAGTGTTTATAGGCAAGTAGCAGAGCTCGCTAGCATCAACCGTCTTCCATCGGATGTCTTATCAGCCATAAATTTAAAATTAGTTGCTTACGAGACCGCAACGTTAAGCTACGGTTTTAAAAAAACCAAACATAGTTTTTTCCAAAATAAAAGAATTTAAAAGATATTTAAAAAAAAATAAATTAATATGCCTTTATAGAATAAAAAAGAAAAAATCTTTCAAGTTATCGAAGATGGTCAAATAAATCACCTTTCTGGAGCCAAACAATAACCAAGATTGTCATAAAAACGTCTTCTGGATATTTGCTAGAATGTTAAGGGTGTAATAATCCTAAAAGCACTTCAATTTGTAATTGCACTTGTATATTATTAGCCCTATTCTCCGAAACCATACATTTGTGATTTTACGTGACCCCAGAGAAAAATCGTTGCGAGACCATGAAGAACAATGTCTCTTATAAAATTTTCATTGTTATTTTCCATTACAGTTTCACAAATTGCATTCGTCTAAAATGATCATAAGGGCAAATTTCATGGTTTTTCTTACTTTGTAGGATCGGTATCCTTTTTTTAAAGCACTCTTTCCACTGATCCTTTGCTCAAATTAACTCGTTGTACAAATATATTAATGAAATTAGAAGATTTTCAATACTTGCCACTACTACAATTTCTCTTCATTTCCCTTTCGTTGTTTTCTTCTGGTGCACTATCATGTTTATGTTTTCTTGAGTTAAACAACCAAATGTCAAAAAGTTTTTAGTGACTCTGTGAATAGTGAAAATTGTAGGGTAGTTCAATTGGAGGAGCAAATTAATAAATAATTCCCTTAATTCTATCAGGATTTCCACGGTGATACTATTTAATGATTTTAATTTTTTCTTCCAGTTCGTGAACATCCATTATTAATAATTATTATTTTATTAAAAAAACTTTTGGTCGCAAATAATCGACACCGTACAACTATAGCTGTCGAGCGTTGGATAGTAAAGAATTATTTCAGGAATAAACGTTAAATTTATCGTTTGGCCGGCTGACGCGCGTCTTAACTATTGTTTGCCGAAAATTATTGATCGATAAGCAATGCGTGCGGCGTTTTTAGGTACATCCAAAATCGTCCAGGATCGTCCTGTGTCTGCAGTGCTCTGCGCTTTACTGTATACGCTTCGTCAGTCCAAATACAATTCATGGGAAATCAGTGCACACGGTTACATTTTTTCCCCAGAAACCACCGACAAAATCTATGCGGCGTTCAAAATCTCCAGGTCTATTGATGATGTAGCTTTCTGGTCCTGTATGGTTTATATTTGGATTTTTAAAGTTCGTCTAACATTAGTTCTTGTCGGTCTTGTTAACGTTTTCACTTGTGTTGACGTTTTAGGATAATTTTGAACGGCTCCTAAAACTACTATCTCTTCTAACTCCTTATCCCTATTTGTTATATACTGTTTGACCTTTTTTCTCAAACTAGCCACTATTAATAAGGTTGTGTCGCAATCTTCCAAACATATCTTTAAAAGGTTGTCTTCTTTTCTGGATATTGGTTGTGGTATAAATTGCTTGCTGCTTCTGGATTCTCTCCTCGGCTTGTATAAAACAAACTATCATATCTCATTTTTCATAATTTTTCAAATTTCATTTTAAATTCTATTTGAAAGATTTGACTGACTACGGCATTTTTATAGCCAAAATCACAATTTGAAAATTACCAATAAGCATTTGTTTTCTTTATCATGGCTAGATGCCCTACTTAGTTCAAGTGGGCGGAACTATTAAAAACTTTTTTATTTCGAAGAGAACTCACGCAAAATATTAAGTGCTTTTTTTTGGAAAGGTAATTTAAAGTTATTTTCAATTATTCAAAAATATACAGGGTGTCCCATATAAAACATCGATTTTTCTGTTAATAACTATTAAATTATTGATTTGATTTACATCATTAAATTCTACGTAAAAAGTTGCTTTGGAAAAGTTTTTACAAATACCCAAAATTTTCCATAAGCAAAAAAGGTTAAGCGATTTTTAAAAAATGCACTTTTTTGAAAACACCTGTAACTCAGAAATGGTAACAGATTGATGAGGTTTTTACCATTATGTTATTGACGAAAATTGAGCTCCAAACACCGACATTAGTTTTCACCATCTCCTTTTAAAAATGGGAGTTTCCCTTTAAAAGTGCCTAATTTGGCCCACCCTGTACACATAGTTTAACGTATTTTAGTGTTTATGACATTTTTTAACTCTAATTTAAAATTGTAAGTAATATATTATGATAAAGTAACCTTGATTTAACAAGGCGAGCGACAACTAAAACAAAAAATAAACTAATCTTGTGCTATTTAGTTTAAGTCAAGGTTTCCAGCAACATAAAGATACATATTCGTAAAATAAAGAGAACTATAATAATTAGCAATAACTAACTTAAAAATGCTATAAAGCACTCGCGTATCAAATCCCAAATAAAAATGATGACAACTTTTTGAACCAGTGCAATACATTTGTTGTATCCAGGGTTTTAGGGGTTTAAAGGGCCATTTAGGAAAAAGGGTTAAGTTAGAATTATGCAGAAAAATTAAGTTAAGTTAAATAAGTTAAAGTAGCAGAAAAGAATAAACATTAAGTGACAATGTTTTAATTATACCCCCCAATTAAAAATTAGGTTAAGCTAAGTTAAGAAGATAACCAACTTTTATCTTTTTTAACTTATTATATTTTTTACTGGTGCGCCGATTTTTGCCTCGCTTTTTACTTTTAACCAGGGTTGTTTCGTTTTAAACATTTTGTTTTAATTAACTGTTTTAAACATGTTTTAAAATTTGTTTAGGTTTAAAATAGTTTTTGTTTTAAAAAAATTTTAAAAAATGTTTAAAAAAACTTAATTAAAAAAAGTTTTTTTAAATTTTCCTATTATATAATTAATAAACATGAAAATTTCAAAACATTAACAAATTTTTACAAAAATTATTATTATTAATAATAAGAACACAAAATGGAAAACAAACATTTTGATACAAGAGTTGAAGAGTTAACAAATTTCTCAAACCGTTTTAGTCTATAGTAATCTTTAATCTAAGTCCATCATCAATCTGATATCTAAACACAGTCACGTCATCATCATCATCGATGATTGTTATTGCCATAGCCGTTGGGTAGCGAACGACCTAGGTGGAAAGAGCTCTTTGAAAATACGCAAACTAGTTCGCTGAGGGTCCCACTTTTGTTCATTTACCAACTCATAACCTCCATCAAAACGACCGCACCCAAAGCTTTTTACAAAAAACCCATTTACAGCACTACATGCATGTGTTTTAGTAATGATGAGGGTTTAATTTCGTTGTCGATTGTAGAGCACCCTAATGCTTCGCATTATGAGTCGTGCAAAAGAAATAGCGAACTAAAAACACGAACTAGTTCGCAATAGGACTTCGAACTAAATTGAGCGCTTCTTAGGGGGAACCATTACGCCATAAGGAGAGCCCAAATAGTCTGAGGTTCCTCAGGCCAATATCCCCATTGCAATTGGTTTTTTTATTTCGGGATTCACCGGCACACCTCACGGCGCGGAGGGACGTCGTTCGAAACAGCTGATCGCGACAGTTTAGTACAGAGTCGGACTTTAAAAAAAGGATTCAATTAATATTATGTTTGGGAAAAAATGATATAAACAATGTTTTTTTTTAAAATTTTATTTGTTTAATATAAAATTTTTAAAAAAAAAAAAAACATGTTTTAAACAAAAAACAAATAAAACATGTGTTTTTTTTTTATGTTTTATTTGTTTAAAACATAAAATTTAAAAACAAACAAAAACATGTTTAAAACAAACAAAAAACGTTTAAACCAAAAAAACATGTGTTTTGTATAAATTAAAAATAATTTTTTTTCAACCCTCTTTTAACACAAAGAATGAAATAAACGGATTTAAACTTGCAACAAAGCCAGGATAAAAAAACGGGATAACCTTTAACAGTTTTTTAATAATGTCTAAGACGGGAAATACAGCTGTATTTTAAATGATAAAACCAGTTAATTAAATTAGTTTTAGTTTTTTTTTTTATTTTTTGGGATAATTTTTTTTATTATTTAAAATTGATTTGCATGTTTTACACAAATGTCTTAATTTTTATTAACTTAACATAACTTAATTTTTCTCATAATCCTCCCCTTTATTTTTAGCTAGTGAAAAATATGAAAAGCGGCCTATTGTGTATAATTTTTTAGTTAAGTAAAAAGTAAACGATTAAAGACGTATTAATATGTACTCAATTTCATCCGGTTCTAAAACGACCACAAAAACTAATAAGGGTCCCAATAAAAAGCTTGAACTGCCCTTGTCTGATGCAAACCACCCTCTCGCACATTTCAAACTTCCTCTGTAAAAATACAAATAATAGTTTTAAATACATATAATAATAAAATCTTTTTTAAGCTACATATACCTTTTTCAAAAAGTTTAAAATTTGAAAAATTATTTTAAAAAAAATTTACTTATTTTAATTACAAATTTTTTACATGATTTGACAGTTAAAAAAGGGTATTTTTATTTTTTTTTGGGGTCATTCTTAAAAATAAAAAAAACTAAAATTTAATTCCCCAATAAGTATTCATTAAAAATGTAATTAAAAACTATTCGAAAATTCCTTAAGCCCATAAGTGAAATTCAGATCATTCTACAGTATACAGATTGATATACAAGGACGTTGAGTCTACGTTTTATTAACATTTCAGGACGGTTGCCGCGTATGTGCGTCAAAAAAATTTGCTTAATAAAATCCCTTTCCCCAGTCATACAAAATCCCTGATGCACACTTTAAAAATACATCAGTGGAGGCTGGTTACGCACCTGTGCGTTGGTAGTCATCGAGCGGATGTGACGTTCGACGATTTTTTGCGTCAGCCGGCCGGGCGGGACGGTTTTTGCTGAAATGTAGCACATGTTAGGTTACTGTTAATATTATTGATTGCTTAATTAATAAACAGACAATTTAAAAAGTAATACAATAAGTAGTGAGAGGATTAGCCTCAGGCTCTAAAAGGGCGAAAAAATAATGTGGTGGTCTAGATAATAACACATTAAAAATATTACTGCCGCTTTGATGGATGACGTTTCTTATCTTGAATATGAAAAAAACTTGAAAACATTTCGGGAATAGGGTAGTGAATATATTCCAAGCGAAGAAAGTAGTGATAGTAAGATTGAAAATATTAAGGAAGTTTTAAAAGAATCAGAGAAACTGAACAGATAAATTTAGATTACGATGAATTAGCAAAAATGGTACAAAAACTACAATTTTATGGACATAGATTGGAAAGACGCTGAAAATTACTTATTTATACCCACAATACATTCATTTCCGGCGAAGAGTCAGGCCTAGTAAATCAGTTTCTAGAAAATTCGTTAGAAATTTACTACTTTCTGTCTCTTTAAAACACGACATAGCAGGATGGTTGTTCAAGAGACAAATTGGTACGCTCAGCAACAAAATAAAAAGATATTGGTCTACTGATCCCCTGTTGCATACACCAATTTTGGAGTAAATTATGTCCAGAGATAAATATAAGATAATTCTTAAAAGCTTTTAAATTTTTCAAATAACGATAGTACCCCCAACCCCATGTAAATTTTTTATATAAAATCGCACTCTCCTAGATATGGTTAAACAAAATTTTAAAGCACAGTTTTACCCATTTCAGAACTTAGTAGTCGATGAGAGTATGGTTTTATTTAAAGGAAGGTTGCACTTTAAGCAGTATATACGAACTAAGAAGCACCGGTTTGGGATAAAACTATTTGTATTGTTCGCGAAACTTGATTTTATTGTGTATGCAGGCACAGAAACAAAATACGACAACGTTTCGGGGCTTGGTTTAGGATCAATTGAAGGCTCACTTTTAAAACCTTACTTGAATAGTTAAAAGCAAACCCTTATTTACAGACAATTATTACACTAGCCCGACATTGTCTTATTTCCTTTTGATAACAAGACAAACTTTTGCGGTACCCATCGTCCTAACAGAAATGCAATGCCAGACCTAACAAAGAAGATCGAGAAAAGTCAAATCGTTTCGAAGTGCTCTGATCATATAAAGCTCTAAAATAGAAGGATCGTAGAGACGTTCACATGATTACCACATTGATGATAATAAAATGATAACACTTGATAAGGTTAATCGTCAGACTAATAAAGTTAAAAAAACGAATATGTCGCCCGCTAAATAATTAAAAGGGTGCTGTAGACGGGGCTGATATAATGATTAGTTCAATTTATTGTATGAGGCGAAGTAAAAAAGTGGTACAAAAAGTTATTTTTTCATACATTAGATATGTGTTTACTAAATGCCCACGCAATGTTTTTAAGGAAAAATTTATTATTTGTAGCATAGTGATGTTGGTCTCTGGTCGAGATTTACCACACAGTAGAAAAATTTTAGATTTAGGCTTGTTTCTTATCATTTAAAAATGGTTTTTTGATGTTACTTAATGTTTTGCACAAAAAATGCCATTTATTACGTTCATATAATAAATAAATTTAAAAAAATTGGGTATTCACTAAAAAATATATTATATATGTCTCTAACGCACATATGGGCACCAAGTGCTATGTATTTTATTCGGCCCTATGGCATGACAGCTAAAATAATGCACGTGCTGAAAGGTTTAAGAGCATAAAAATAAAGCATTTTTTTGTATATCGAAGCGTGTCAGCCAATTTTAAATAAGCAAGGGGACGGACCCTCCATCCACGAGCAGTCCAAACCAATTAAATTGAAATTAATGTATAACATTCGACACCCAAAATACTTAAATAACTAAGGCCATTATATTTACTTTATTTCTTTATCACCAAGATACGCTTAATTATATATCTTTTCGTTATACAGAAGTCCTATACCAATGTCAAACATTAGGCCAGTCATTAGATACATTTTAGCTTGCAAAAAGGTTGCGAACTTTTGAAAACTTGGGAAAAATGGCTCTGTTTCCGAGTTACAGGACCGCGTAAAAGAGTAAATTTTTCCAAATCCCTTGTTTAATTGTTAAATAAATACATTACTCTATTATAACAATTGTTTGGTTTATTAAAATAATTAAAGCGTAATTTATCAACTCGTTTCACAAAAACCACCCAAGTTATGGAGAGCTTGATCGGCGCGTTTTTTTAACTTGCAGTATCCCCAGTAGGCCTATTCCACATTTCAAGCTTACATGCACCTTTTTGTAAGCTTTGTAACCATGGGATGTTCCCATCGTGTCCTTTTTCAAACGAACCGCCATATAATGCCAATAGGAAGGCTTCTCCAGTTGCAGCGACAGCATTTACATCTGCTTCAAGGTCATGGAAAATTTCTATTTTCTTAAGCAGTGAGTAATTTCCATGCAGGAGAATAAGGAACATTAATTTTCCTTTATTAAAAAGGGCAGATCGATAAAGTATCACAAATGTTCCCTGCAACAGCTTCTTTATAATTAAGACTCTGTGTTGAATAAAGCGCTCCTGCGGTTTTCCTTTTCGCTGGTTTTAGCAAAAAATGTTTCCTTGTCACTTGCCTTTGCGGTTAATAGTACCAATAAATCGATATCGTCTCCGACAATAAAAACACGCGTAAAATATGATGAGCACATCCGCATCTTTTACTGCCTGCATTGATGTGAAATTACGTTCTTTAAGCTTCGACATTAACATCGAAATTAAATATCTTTTGTTATTATCGCTCGATAAAAATTTATCTTACGAAACTGGTGGAGTCATTGCTTCGTCAAAGACCGTCAAAGACTACAGTTGCGTTATCATCATAGTGCCTTCGGATATATTGGATGTAGTTCATGCAAATTTCTTCATATGAATCATTCCGATGCCATACCATATGATGCAATAAACTGCCACCGTCCAAAACATACAAAATGTTGTTATCCGGTTGTAAAGGCTCGTTTACTGGAGAAAACGCTTTTTGATGATTTTGTTCCCTTTCGCATGCCATCTTCATTAAAAAGCGATAGGGGATATGAAGCGAGTTCAAATTTAAAATAGCTTAACGGTTTTAAGGTAATTTATCACTAATTTGTTGGATATTGGTAAACGGACCTTACTAATCCCACTTTTTATTAGATTTACAATAGTGCAATCTATTATTTGGTCCTGTAACTCAAAAACTATTGGCCTGCCAAAAAAACTTTAGATAGCTATTTTGTAGCAAAATTTATTCTCTTCAACTTCTTTTAAATATTTCTTTTGCTAAAATGTACAGAAAACAAGCTAATCACAAAAATCGCACGAGGTCGCAAACTTAACTGCATAAGAACCTTCAAGTTTGCATTTCTGCCAAGCTTCAAAACTCCGCAACCCTTTGCACCAAAACACTATTTTTATGTATCTAATGACTGGCCTACATTGCCAATCTGTATAAGGCCTTTGACCAGCACTGGTATGCTACGGTTAATAACATTTCTTTCATCAAAACTTTTTGCTTGGATCTTAACTTTTATTTGATTAGTCTTTTACCTATTTAATAAATATTTTTGAAATATTTATTCTTTATTGTTATAGTATTTAAAAATATATAAATATGCAGTTTAGTAATTATAGTGTATTTGTTAATTTTGTTTACATAAATAACACTATGTGTCCTTGTGGGTCAAGCAGCTGATCTTTATGACTAATGTTGAATCTATATATCACACAAAAAAAATTTAAAGGTAAATAGTTCAAGTGATATAGAAATGTAAATAATGGCTTTGTGTTTTAATTAAACCAGTTAGCAGAATAAATGGCTGCGGTTATTGAAAACTACTACCTTTAAAAACCACCTTAAAGAGTTATGGTTACAACATCAATACACGTATCTACAGAGGATGATGTTACCTTTTAGAAGTGATCCAGATCTACATGTATCTGAATAATATAACTTTGCAATATCTTATATTGGCCAGGCTTAAACAAGAACTGAGACGTACTGGGGATCTATCACAGAGGTAATTCGGCTTTAGGGAAGGCAGACAAACAGTCGATGCTATTAAAGAAATTATTCAAATAGCAGGGGAAGCAGCGGGGTACTCGTATGCTCATCGTAGACTATATGCGATGATCACGCTCATTTATTAAAAACGCCTTCAATAACGCATTATGGCAACTAATCCTAGAGCAACTGAGAAAAATAGAAATAGAGGAAAGCCTTATCAGTCCGGAAGAGAGATAATCATGGAAACTGAAGGCACTTCAAAAACAATGGAAATCATGGGAGTTCCACAGGGCTCCGTGTTGGGGCCTACCCTGTGGAATATACTGTATGATGACCTTCTAGAAACAAAGCTTCCAAATAGCGCCCCTAATCGGGTTTGCGGGGGATATTGCAGGGGGGTGGCGAAACATGAGGAAACACTTATGAACATTGCAAACACTGCCATTCAAAGGGTGGTAAATTGTATAAAAGGCAGACGACTTGAATTAGCACCAGAAAAAACCGAAGCAGTCCTTTTGAATAACAAAAAAAATCCAACCGATACAATTAAAGTGGAAGGCATAAGGGGCCAGTGAGTCCAGCAATTAAGTATCTGGGAGTATGGATAGATACAAAGCTCACATTTGCCGAACACGTGAAGAAAATATCAGAAAAAGCAGAAAAAACTATCGTTGCACTATCAGGTCTGATGCGAAATATTGGAGGACCTCGTTCATCGAAAAGAAAAATAATTGTGAGTGTGATTTATTCACAAATTCTGTATGCAGCTCCGATTTGGCATAAAATAACCGAGAATAAAAAGCTTTTAAATAAACTAAGTCGAATCCAATGCAGGATGGGTATTAGAATAAGTAGCGTATAGGACAATAGGGAAGCGGTTGAAGTAATATCAAGTACCCTATTAACCTATTTTAAAAAAAACGATAGGAAAAATATAGTGGAGAACCACCTGACACCGCAGGGAATCACATGTCTAGATGGCAACAGAAGTGGACAAACGGAAACTACAGTCGATGGACATGGAGACTTATACCAAACATCGATATATGGATTAATAGAAAATTTGGAGAAGTGAACTATTATCTTACCCAGGCATTGTCTGGTCATGGATGTTTCCAAAGTATTTATACCAATGGCAAATCATAGACCCCGAAAACTGCATTTACTGTAAGGACGTAGACGATGTAGAGCACACCCTATTTAACTGTTCGAGGTGGCAAGATAAAAGGGACTTAAGGTACAGTATAGAAACGGGGAAATTATTTAGTGAGGAAAACCTAATTGCAGGCGTACTTGCATCTGAAACAGAGTGGAATACCACCTATAAAACCCAAATTACACAAATAATAGAGACTAAGGAAGGAGACAGTAGACAAATATAAAAGGCTACCAAACCTGAGATAAAGTATAAAAAAGGCCTCAACAGGAAGAAGGCTTACACCACCCCTTAAGACCATACTTGGGCAGCGAAGTAATGCTGAAAGGCGGTTCCACTGCTCAAGGGCCAGAGCCGGGGTTTTTAGTCGGTAGGCGAAATCAAGAGGGTGAATCCGGCACTAGCTGCAACGAACCCCTTTTTAGTCAGCTAGTCTTTCTGAAGTTTTTTGCCCTCGGTATAAAAAATATAACTTTGCAAACAAAAGAGTTTTTTGTGGTTAAATCATGCTGTTTTATAATTCTTTGTCCTACCCGGCCCTTTAGGTAGTTTTTATTAACATGATACCTTTTCTGTGTACTTTTATACTTTTCCCCAATTTTAAAATTTTTTTCTCGCTAAGGCTGATAAACATAAACCTGCATAATATTGGTACCAGACATGCTTAGGTGTTCTGCCCCCCCCAATAGAACATCCAGTGGTTTTTAATGAAATTTCTTTCCGTATGGTTTAGCCTACAATGTCCCGTAAGGCGACCGTTATTCTTACAGCTCTGCTGCTGTGGTTCAGCGGGTTAAGGTAAACTTTGGTAAAAAGCATTTATTAAAAAGTTTTTTTGCCCTGTCCTGGTGTTTGTAATGAACAGGAGGTCCATTTTCCAGTCTTAATTTTTAAAATTTCGCAATCGACAAATGGTCTCGATTAGCGTTTTGTTTCATATTCTTGAGTGGAGTCTTACTCTCGAATTTGTTAAATGGCAAAACGGCAACAATGTAGATAATTGAGCGGTAATTGGCTCTAAAGCAAATAGTAAACATAACTTACTAATAAAATTTCAATCGTTTACCGTGCTTTGTGAATTTGTGGATTTTCAAATCGAGTGTTATTTTGAAAAAAAATAGAATAAGCAAACTGATATAAAATAAAAAAAACTATAATATTGTAATAAAGCTTAAAAAAAATGAACTAGTTAGTAGAGCTGGTCAAAGTCAATAAAATTTCCCTTTAAGGGAAACCTTCCTTTATCCTTGATAAACCAAAGACACCAAATTCTGGCGGAGAGAAACCTGTAAGCTGGTCGAAATAATGAAATATAACAAAATATAATACCTATAATACTTTATGACAACAGTCTTAATAAAGAAGAGGTTTTATGTACCGGGTATCCAAATAAGAAAGGACGCCGGTGTATCTCAGAAATGTTTATCGCAGAGCGTTGGGAAAATATTTTTAGTAAAAGTGGTCAAGAGAAACAGTTGGAAATTATTTTCAAGTTTAAAAAAGGCCACTAGAGGCGTAACTGCAATCTTGAATGTAAAAAAGTGATGTTTCTGTGAATTTTGCTACATTAACCTAACAAAAAAATACCTGATTTATAAAGTCGAGAATAATTTGAACCTTTTTCTTTGACAATTTTTGCTGTGTCTCTAAAAATAAAGTGGTGGAGGGGATTTAAAGGTTTTTGTTTAAAACACTGTGTATCTTTCCCCAAAAATTGGGGGTTTAAAAAACCGGGAAAAATTTCAAAAAACCTGGGCTAAGGGTTTTTTTTAAAAACTTTTTTTTTTTTTCTTAAAAAGGCTTAAAAAAAATGTTTTACTTTTTTACCAAAAAAAAAAAAATTTTATACGTCAATATCTCAAAAACTATAAAAGCTACAAAAAATTTTATATGACATTAATTATGTATTTTACGGAACTTTATTTTTTTGTTATATAATTTTTTTTAATGGATATAGAGTTATAATCAAAAAAAACGAATTCCAGGGGTATACCTTAAAAAACATCCTAAAAATTTGATTTATTGATTATAACTCGTAAAGATTCATTTGGGGAAAAGATTATACAGGGGGGCCCCCACATTCGCCTCGGTTTTTAGGAGAAAAAGAAAAGAGTTGGGAAAACTTAGCACAGTTATATGTTGGTCTGTGGGGAGCATATTTTAAAATTATTCTTTAAATATACAGGGTGACCCAAAAAAAAAGTACATATCAAAGTTATATTTTTCTTATGGAACACCCCATATTTTTTTTTTTTTTAGATACTATAGCCCAAAAAAAGGTGAGTTTTTGTTATAATTCCTATACCTAAAACTGACGTTTCTGAGAAATTTAGAGAAATTAAAAAATACAGACCATATTTTAAAATTGTTTACCCCCTTTGTAACATATAAAGAGTTGCCCTAATTAAATTTACTGCTTAGCTAAGGGGTTTAAGTTAATATTACATAAAAGTTTTACCTCAATATTATACAGAGTGGCGAAAAAAATTGCCTCAAAGTTTGGACATACATGTTATTAAATAACTACCTAAAGTTAAATGGAACACCCTGTATTTAGTGGCCTATTTTGACTATGTCATTTAAAAAGGAAAAAAACTCCAATTTATTGCAATTTCTAAAATATTAAAGCATTCTTAAAAATGAGGATCAAAATATAGTAAAAGGTACAACTATCTTAATTGTTGGGACAAAATATGTTAAAATGCGTTAAAATGCCCTTGTTTAAGCAAATTTTTTGACTTATGGTAAATTAAACCCCAAAAAATAATATTATTATGGGCTCAATCAAAACATACATTTTAATAAACTGTCCCAAAGGTACGATTATATTTATTTTTTTTTAATAATAGTCGGCTTTGACCTAAATGACGTTAATTATTACTTGCAAACAAAAAATATTTGACAGTGACACTGGTTTATCAAACGATTATCATTGATTAAGCTAGTTTAAATTATAATCGTTTTGAATGATTGTTACATTTTATAGTTAATAAGGAAGTTTAAAAATGATTTTGGTAATCGGTGAGTGTCAAAAAATAGGTTTATTTGCAGGGAAAGCATATGCCCAAAGGTATTCTAACAGGCGTCATCCTATACTGTACGGGGTGTTCCATTTAAAAGGGAAAAAAAAATTAAAGTCAAATAAAAAAGTCTTTTGCATAAAGCAGTAGAGATAGGTATAGGAAACCCTAATATAGTTTTAAAGGGAATCTAGTTCTGCGTCAAAATAGGCCACTAAATATAGGGTGTTCCATTTAACTTTAGGAAGTTATTTAATAAAATGTATGTCCAAACTTTGAGGCAATTTTTTCACCACTTTTGTATAATATTGAGGTAAAACTTTTATGTAATAGTTAACTTAAACCCTTTACTAAGCAGTAAATTTAATTAGAGCAGCCCTTATATGTTACAGGGTGTAAACAATTTTTAAATATGGTCTGTATTTTTTTTTTCTCTAAATTTTCAGAACGGTCAGTTTTAGGTATAGGAATTATAACAATAACTCACCTTTATTTGGTCTATAGTATCTTAAAATAAAAAAAAATATGGGTGTTCCATAAGAAATATAACTTGATAAAAATTTTTTTTTTAACCCAAAAAATTTTAAAAAAAATTTTAAAATATGTTTTTTACAGACAACATATGACTGTAAAAAAATTTTTCCCAACTCATTTCTCCTAGAAAAAAACCCAGGGGAATGGGCCACCCCTGTATAGCCTAAATTAAAAGGTTTTTTAAAAATACATTATTTTTGACCACTTTTACTAAAATATTTTCCTCTTCAATGCTGTGATAAATCATTTTCTGATAGTATTAGCTGATAAATCCTCTTTATTTATAGACTCGGTATAAATCACAATGTGGCATTAAGAAACATTTTTGTACTTTTATTATTTCAAGTTATACAGGGTGTCCTAGTAGGAAAACGGATCATGTTAGAAGCTAAATAGCCGATAAATTTGTGTCAAAATAATGCACTTAAACTTCCAAAGTTGATTAATACCTAAGATACAGTGTTTCAAACTTTTTTAATTTTAATTTTCTTCCGTAATAATTTCTAACCAATAGGGTTACAAAATTGAAGAATCACGAAAATTTAATGAAATTTCAAATTCCGTAAATACTTTGACGCCAGCAGAGGTTAGCTACCGCCTACTATACAATCGGCAACTTTTTTTTAAGCTGAAGTAGACACTATTTACAAAAAAGAAGTTGTATTGTTCTCCGCAGCGTCAAAAAATGTATTATTGGGCGTCTTGCTTTCGAGATAAACGTACTTTATGGGGACTCGCATGCTCTCTATGAAAATTAATTTAACAATTGGCCGCATTCTTTCTGAAAAAACAGATGCTCCTAGAGCACCTAAATGAGGTTTACATTTTAATCTGCTAAAAAAATTATAACTTTAATAAACAGTAAATAATAGGGTAGTCCCGTTATCTAAAAACAAATGCGGCAGGCCGTAGCTGGTGCCTCTTACTAGCAATATCAAAAGTATGGACGAATTAAATTTCTTGCCTCAGAGAACACCCAATTGATTTTACCGCCATGTCATTTAGTTAAGAAATATATGAAAAAACATAAAATTAAAGGTTTGATTAATTCGTATCTTAGTTATTATCAACTTTAGGCTAAGGTGTAGCAAGTTTAGGTTAATTGCATTATTTCGACCTAAAGGTACGGTTTTACTGAGATAACGTATATGACAGCAAACCTGGTAAGTTCCTGAGCTTCTACGCAATTTATATGTTTTTTGCCAGAGGGCGACATACGCGGCGCTAGCTCGCCGTCAGTCGGGCTGCATCAGATCGCCAAAAAGGGGAGCGTTTTTTCCATCGGCCAGTCGACTTCAATTTGCGCGGTCGCCGTTGACCGTGTGTGCGGTTTTTGTGACCGCGGCTCAAACTGCAATAGCAAAATTATTATAGTAAAGGAATAATCTGCCGTGATGGATGATCTAGTTATTTTTCGCCAGAAGAAAAGAGATAACGAAACATTATCGGCAATTTTGCAACTATATTTTAAAGAGCACTTTCGATGAGGGTTGTTATACTATTATTACTAAATCGACATCTGTATTGGGATGAAATGTAATTTGTAGAAAAAAATCGCAGAAAGTTTTGTTCTGACTTAATAAAAGACGATATAAAATCCGACAGACAATAGAAAGAATATCTCATCGGTCGCTTCAGAAAACGAAAATTACATTGTATTATGTACCTACAGGGTGCGTACCAGTCTCGAGTCTTAAGTCAATAGGGACGGGGAAACTTTGAAAAGAGAACTTGAATTTTTCGAATATTTTTGGAGTTATCTGCGATTTCGGTTTTTTATTTTCTGGTAACTTATTTGAATGGATGTAACAAAAAATGGGTTTCTTTTACATTCTATCGCTTACTTCTTTGTTCTACATGCAATATAAAGTGTTATCTAGATTTGAACGATAATGTGCGCCTGTTTTGAAAGCGCCATCAACTGTTTTTTTATCATGGGTTCGATTTATTATGTATTTTAGAGCTATAAAGTCTCCAAAACCAATACTGTATTGTCTTATTCGAAAAATTTATATTAATGGCAACGTAGAAAACATATGTTAGTAAATAGACAATATATTTGGCAGATCTAGAGCAACCGATTTTTTGAATAAGTGTGAAACATCATTGGATTTGGGATCTTTAAAGCTCTTTAAAATACGTAATAAAATCTAGACCTTCATTTAAAATGTTTTACTTTAGCAATTAAAAAACACTGTAGACACCCACACAAACAACAAAAGTCGCAGACACGACTGCGACTACTACGTTTTCTTCAAAGCAGTCCAGTCAAATGTTGACAAAATATACGATAGCGTGGAACTGCAGCAAATATTTAGTGATGAGCGAATCGCAAGTTAGTCGCAGTGGCGGCCGCGTGAAAAAACGTATCTTGTCAGTCTAGTCGATTTTTTTCCACAAAAAGGTGTAAATGGCCTCGGTTTATTGAGATTGGAATGTTCTCGTCCTTCTTTGACGTTTGCTGACATGTGCACTGAAATAATTCTTCTTTGAACATATCGTTTATATCGCAAAACTTTTCTAGAATATTCGCTTGGATTGACGATTGCCTTATCTCTTCTTCCGCGTTTATGCTTCATCGTCTTCACACTATTTCTTTTTGTTAATTTCAAATTTTCAAAACAAACATACTATACCAATATCAAATACGTGAACGCGAGGGCTATCACTTTTAAATGCATCATGAAACCACACTATGGCAGCGATTGGCGTTTTCTCGCGATGCGGATCGCAGCCAACTGCTGCGATGTTTTCCAAGGAATCTGCTGGGAGTTGTCAGGATTCATCACTTTTAGACACTCCTTTATATTGATGTACAAAATAAGTTAATTACATTTTTCTTTTGAAAAATACCTTTGTGTATAAAACTAAATTAATAGTAATAAACTTAATAGTATAATTACCGATATTTTACGATTTTTATAATCTTACAAAAAAGTTATTACATAATCAAAAAAAACATTTTTTTTATGTCGAGAAAATGTTAAAAATGACATTCCAGAATCTCAAATTTTCGATGCGCATGATTTAGTGGAATAATATACATCGTATTTTTAGGTAAATCATTACAAACAATTTCTGCTAAACAACGATTAGATACGCAGTTAGATGTTAAGAGAGAAAATATTGCATCGTTTTTTAATATTGGAATCCAAATAAATGTAAAACATCTAAAGTATATTTATTAAAATAAACAATTATATTAAATTTACTTAACCCTACATTAGCCTCAATAGAGTAAAGTTTCCTCATAAAATGATAAATTAAAGTAACCAGAAATGTTCTGGTTACTTTAATTTATCATTTTTATGAGGAGCTTTTATTTTTTTGTATTTTTTGGTTTTTCCTGTGGGTAATGTAGGGTTGAGTAAATTTAATATAGTGATTTATTTTAATAATATACTTTAAATGTTAAATTTACATTTATTTGGATTCCAAATAAATAAAAATACAAGTGATGCAATATTTTCCTCTCTTAAACATCCTAACACGTCGTTAAATATCGTTGATTTAGCAGAGGGTGTTTATTGTGATTTACCTAAAGCTTTTTTCTGATGTATAAATCATTTTATTCCACTTAAAAATCATGCGCATCGAAAATTTGAATTCTGGAATGTCATTTTTGACATTTTCTTCTCGACACTTTTAAAAAAAATGTTTTTTTTTGTGATTATTGTAACCAACCAGCTTTTTGTAAAGATTATAAAGTTTAAATCGTAAAAAAATATCGGTAATTACTACTATTAAGTTTATTATATTAATTTAGTTTTATACACAAAAGTACATTTTTCAAAAATGAAAAAAGTACAAATATTTGTATGCTAATTAACTTATTTTTTGTACATCAATATAAAGGGTGTCCCAGAAGTGATGGATCACAGAGCAACAGCAGATTCCTTAAGGTACGGTTTGGCTGGGGCAATCAATCGCAGCAGTTGGCTACTGCGATCCATCGCAGCTGCCAATCGCTGCCATAGTGTGGTTTCGTTGATGCGACTAAAGTAGGAAGTAGCCCACAGTCGCAGTTCAGTATTTGATGTGAGTGCGTGTGTTTCTGTTTTGAAATTTGAAATTAACAAAAATGGATGTGGATACTATTCTTTGCATACTTATAGAGGAAGAAGAGGATGCAGAACAAATGATAATCAAACGAACTATTCTTAGAAAACTGCGCGATAAACGCGATATGTTCAAAAAACGGACGCGGGAAGGATATTTCAGTCTTCTTATTAACAAACATTTAAAAGAGGACGAGAACATTCATCTTTAATGGCAGAAAACCGAGCCATTTTGCTTGGCGATCGCGACTAGACTGGTCTTTAAGGTACGTTTCCTTCCACGCGGCCGCCGCATGCGACTAACGCACTACGTTCAAGCACTCCTACTCATGTTTTTAAATGTGCCTGGTTTGTTCCAAGCGGCCGTCGTATGGGTCCGCTGTCAACGACTGCGATTGATGCGACTGGACTGCTGAAGAAGCAGTGTAGTCGCAGTCGTGTCTGCGACTGATATTTTGTTTGTGTTGTTTTGTGTGGAATGTCTGGTGTTTTTTTTTAATTGCTAAAAATTAAAACTTTATTTTTTAAATGAGGTCCTGGATTTTTATTACGTATTTTAAGAGCTTTTAAGATCCCAAATCCAATGATGTTTCGCACTTATTCAAAAAAATCAGTTTAATGTTTTCCTAAGATCCTGCCAAAAATATATTGTCTGACTCTCTCTAACATATGGTTTTCTATGAAAATTGCCATTAATATAAATTTTTCGAATAAGTGCAATACATTATTGGTTTTGGGAACTTTATAGCTCCTAAAATACATAATAAAAAAATCCAGGCCCGTATTAAAAAAAACAGTTAATGATGGCAGCTCAAAGACGAAACGTCGGTGTATAAATCTAATAACACTATCTTGTAGAACAGAAAAAGTAGCAATGGAAATGTAAAAGTTATTTTGTTACATCCATTCAAATAAAGTTATAAGAAAATAAAAACGAAATCGCGAATAATCGGTTTTTTCCAAAAGTAAGTATTCGAAAATTTTAAAGTTCTTTATTTAACCGACCTCGTATCTTTTCAAGTTTCCCAGATCCTAATGATAAGACTCGAATTTGGTACACCCTGTACAGATTTACCTTAATACAATGGCTAATTTTTCCTCTGGCGTTATTGGATATTCAACTCTGTTGTCTGGCTCGGACTTTATATCGTCTTTTATTAAGTCAAGAATAAAAGTAAACTCTGCTTTATTCAGTCCAAAATATTTTCTAAATTTGACTTCATCCTGTTACAGATGTCGATTTATTAATGTAGTATAACAACCCTCATCGGGTCTTTGCTGAAATATTGGATTTATAGGGGCATTGCTATGTTTCAGGTTGGCTAATTGTAATAGTATTTCGTTATCCTCTTTTTCTTCTAATAATAAATATATTGCTAGATCATCCATCACGACTCTTACCAAAGATTATTCCCTTTACACTAATAATTTTGCTATTGCGAGTTTGAGCCGCGGTCCTAAGAAACCACCTGATTAAACGGCGGCCGCATGCGTTAGTCGCATGCGACGGCCGCGTGGAAGGAAACATACCTTTACAGCAGTCTGATTGCAGCCGCAGCGACGACCGACAAGCGCCGCGTATCCGACTCGCGCGAGCGAAACCATATGCATATAAATTGCAGTAAACCAGTCCAGGGCTACCAGACGCTGTCGCCAAATGCTGCGACCAATCGCTTCAGTGAAACCGTACCTTTAGGTCGAAATAATGCAATTAACCTAAACTTGCCTTATCCTAAAGTTGATAATAACTAAGATACAGGGTGTCAAACCTTTAATTTTGTTTTTTCGTAATAATTTCTTAACTAAATGACATAGCGGTATAAAATCGGGTATTTGGGTGTTCTCTGAGGCAAGAAATTTAAATTCGTCCATACTTTTGATATTGCTAGTAGAGGGCACCAGCTACGGCCTACCGCATTTGTTTTAGATAGCATAACTTTATTTGGGGTTACCATATTGACCTGTTTATTAAAAAAGAAGTTACTATAATTTTTGCTGGGTCAAAAATGTAAACCTCATTTAGGTCTCTAGGAGCATCTGTTTTCAAGAATGCGGCCAATTGTTTTTAAACTTTGCAAAGTCAGAGTTTCCACACTGGTAAAATTTTCAAACCAAAACTCCTAACCCGGATAATTTTGGAGGTTGAGGGGGTTTTGTCCCAAAACCTTGATCAGCGTATTGAAAACTTATTCTGCAAGTTTAAAACAACAAAGCAATTTTCATAGGAAAATTGCGGGGTCCCATAAAGTGCGTTTATCTCGAAAACAGTTGCTCTTAGAGACCTTAATGAGGTATACATTTTTGACGCTGCGGGAATTATGTAACTTCTTTTTTAATAAACAGGTGTCTACTCAGCTTAAAAAAAGTTATGCCATTTAAAAACAAGTAAGGTAGGCGGTAGCTGGCGCCCTCTACTAGCAACGTCAAAAGTATTTACGAATTTGAATTTCTCGTCTCAAAAAATTTCGTATTCTTCAATTTTGTAACCCTACGTCTTTTAGTTAAGAAATTATTACGGAAAAACGAAAACAAAATTAAAAGTTTGACACTCTGTATCTTAGGTATTATCAACTTTGGGATACGGCGTTTGCTTTAATTGCATTATTTTGACCTAAGCGATCAGCTGTTGCTCTGTGATCCATTACTTCTAGGACACCCTGTATAATTGAAATAATAAAGTACAAAATGTTTTGTATGCCCATAAAAATGATACATTGCATTGTTATTGTACCGGGTGCCCAAATAAGAAAGGACATCGGCTGTATATCGGAAAATGTTTATCGCACAGCGTTAGGAAAGAATATTTTTAGTAAAAGTGGTCAAGAGAAATAGCTGGAAATTATTTTCAAGTTTCTGAAATGGCCGCTAGGGGCGTAACTGCAATCTTGAACCTAAAAAAGGGATGTTTCTGTGAATTTTGCTATATTAACCTAACAAAAAATACCTGATTTCAAAAGTCAAGGATAATTTAAACCTTTTTTGTTTAAAATTTTTGCTGTTTTTTTAAAAATAAAGTGGTGGGGGGTATTTAAAGTTTTCCGTAAAAAGCACCCCGTATCTTCGAAACGGCTAAGTCGATTTTAACAAACTTGGGCTAGTTAAAAAGAGCTATTCTCGGGCTATAAATATTATATTATTTGAAGTTTTGTTAGTTTTACATGCTAGAGGGTTTTTTTCGAAATTCCGATAGAAATGGTTAATTTTCTCAAAAAAATTAAATGCATTGGTATGATTCTTTTTTATAAAAAAGTAGCTAAATATTGCTTAAACAAGCTCGCGAAAACCGTATCTCGATATCTTGTTCCTTACCTAAAATTTAGGTCAAAGAATATTTTATACGTCAATATCTCAAAAACTATAAAAGCTACAAGAAATTTTATATGACATAAATTATGTATTTTTACAAAACCTTTAATTTAGGCTATACAGGGTGGCCCACCACATTCGCCTCGGTTTTTCTAGGAGAAATGAAAGGAGTTGGGAAAAAACTTTTAGCACAGTCATATGTTGGTCTGTGGGAAGCATATTTTAAAATTATTTTGAAATATACAGGGTGGCCCAAAAAAGAAGTACATATCAAAGTTATATATTTTCTTATGGAACACCCCATATTTTTTTTTTTTTAGATACTATAGACCAAATAAAGGTGAGTTATTGTTATAATTCCTATACCTAAAACTGACCGTTTCTGAGAAATTTAGAGAAATTAAAAATACAGACCATATTTTAAAAATTGTTTACACCCTGTAACATATAAGGAGCTGCTCCTAATTAAATTTACTGCTTAGCTAAAGGGTTTAAGTTAACTATTACATAAAAGTTTTACCTCAATATTATACAGAGTGGTGAAAAAAATTGCCTCAAAGTTTGGACATACATTTTATTAAATAACTTCCTAAAGTTAAATGGAACACCCTATATTTAGTGGCCTATTTTGACGCAGAACTAGATTCCCTTTAAAACTATATTAGGGTTTCCTATACCTATCTCTACTGCTTTTTATGCAAAAGACGTTTTTATATTTGACTTATGAATAATTTTTTTATCTTATAAATGGAACACCCTGTACAGTATAGGATGACGCCTGTTAGAATACCTTTGGGCATATACTTTTGATGCAAATAAACCTATTTTTTGACACTCACCGATTACCAAAATCATTTAATCTTCCTTATTTTAACTAAATAAAATGTAACAATCATTCAAAACGATTATAATTCTAAACTAGCTTAATCAATGATAATCGTTTGATAAACAAGTGTCACTGTCAAATATTTTTTGTTTGCAAGTAATAATTAACGTCATTTAGGTCAAAGCCGACTATTATTAAAAAAAGATAAATATAATCGTACCTTTGGTGACAGTTATATTAAAATGTATGTTTTGATTGAGCCCATAATAATATTATTTTGGGATTTAATTTACCATAAAGTCCAATACATTTGCTAATAAACAAGGGCATTTTAACGCATTTTAACATATTTTGTCCCAACAATTTTAAGAAAAAATTGGGTACCCCTTTTTTACTAAACTTATTTTCGATTTAACTTTATTTTTAAGGAATGCTTTAATATTTTAGAAATTGCAATAAATTGGAGTTTACTCTAATATATTTAAATGAACTAGTTTCCCAAAATAGGCCACTAAATACAGGGTGTTCCATTTAACTTTAGGTAGTTATTTAATAAAATGTATGTCCAAACTTTGAGGCAATTTTTTTCGCCACTCTGTATAATATTGAGGTAAAACTTTTATGTAATAGTTAACTTAAACCCCTTAGCTAAGCAGTAAATTTAATTAGGAGCAACTCTTTATATGTTACAGGGTGTAAACAATTTTTAAAATATGGTCTGTATTTTTTAATTTCTCTAAATTTCTCAGAAACGGTCAGTTTTAGGTATAGGAATTATAACAATAACTCACCTTTTTTTGATATGCACTTCTTTTTTGGGTCACCCTGTATATTTCAGAATAATTTTAAAATATGCTCCCCACAGACCAACATATAACTGTGCTAAAAGTTTTTTCCCAACTCTTTTCATTTCTCCTAGAAAAACCGAGGCGAATGTGGTGGACCACCCTGTATAATCTTTTCGCCTAAATGCAATACTTTTCGAGTTATAATCAATAAATCAAATTTTTAGGATGTTTTTTAAGGTATACCCCTGGAATTCGATTTTTTGATTATAACTCGTAAAGTATGCATTTAAACGAAAATATTATATAACATGAATTAAAGGTTCTGTAAAAATACATAATTAATGTCATATAAAATTTCTTGTAGCTTTATAGTTTTTGAGATATTGACGTATAAAATTTTCTTTGGTCTAAATTTTAGGTCAGGAACAAGATATCGAGATACGGTTTTTATGAGTTTATTTAAGCATCATTAAGCTACTTTTTTATGAAAAAAAAATCATACCAATGCATTTAAATTTCGAAAAAAAAGCCCTCTAGCGGCGCATGTGAAACTAACAAAACTTCAAATAATGTAACATTTATAGCCCAAGAATAGCTCTTTTTAACTAGCCCAAGTTTGTTGAAATCGGCTTAGCAGTTTCGAAGATACACAGTGTTTTAAACGAAAACCTTTAAATACCCTCCACCACTTTATTTTTAGAGACACAGCAAAAATTGTCAAAGAAAAAAGGTTCAAATTATTCTCGACTTTATAAATCAGGTATTTTTTTGTTAGGTTAATGTAGCAAAATTCACAGAAACATCACTTTTTTACATTCAAGATTGCAGTTACGCCCTCTAGTGGCCATTTTAGAAACTTGAAAATAATTTCCAACTGTTTCTCTTGACCACTTTTACTAAAAATATTTTTCCCCAACGCTCTGCGATAAACATTTTCTGAGATACAGCCGGCGTCCTTTCTTATTTGGATACCCGGTACATAAAACCTCTTCGATAGTAAGACTGTTGTCTATAAAGTATTATAGGTATTATATTTTATTATATTTCATTATTTCGACCTAGCTTACAGGTTTTCTCTCCGCCAGAAATTTTTCGGTGTCTTTGGATATCAAGGATAAAGGAAGGTTTCCCCTTAAGAGATTTTTATTGACTTTGACCAGCTCTACTAACTAGTTCATCTTTTTAAGCTTTATTACAATATTATAGTCTTTATTTTATATCAGTTTGCTTATTCTATCTTTTTCAAAATAACACTCGATTTGAAAATCCACAAATTCACAAAAGCACGGTAAACGATTGAAATTTTATTAGTAAGTTATGTTTACTATTTGCTCTTTTAAGAGCCAATTACCGCTCAATTATCTACATTGTTGCCGTTTTGCCATTTAACAAATTCGAGAGTAAGACTCCACTCAAGAATATGAAACAAAACTGCTAATCGAGACTCATTTGTCGATTGCGAAATTTTCAGGTAAGACTGGAAAATGGACCTCCTGTTCATTACAAACACCAGGACAGGGCAAGCAAAAACGTTTAATAAATGCTTTTTACCAAAGTTTACCTTAGACCCGCTGAACCACAGCAGCAGAGCTGTAAGAAAACGGTCGCCTTACGGGACATTGTAGGCTAAAGAACCATACGGAAAGAAGAAATTTCATTAAAAACCACCTATGTATGTTCTATTGGGAGGAGGCAGAAACACCTAAGCATGTCTGGTACCAATGTAAAATTCTATGCAGGTTTATGTTTATCAGCCTTAGCGAGAAAAATTTAAAGTTGGAAGAGTATAAAAGTACACAGAAAAGGTATCATGTTAATAAAATCTACCTAAAAGGGCCGGGTAGGACAAAGAATTATAAAACAGCATGATTTAACCACAAAAAGCTCTTTAGTTTGCAAAGTTATATTTTTTTTTTATATACCGAGGGCAAAAATCTTCAGAAAGACTAGCTGACTAAGGTGTTCGTTGCCAGCTAGTGCCGGATTCACACCCTCTTGAGTGCGCCTACCGACTAAAAACCCCGGCTCTGGCCCTTGAGCAGTGGAACCGCCTTTCAGCATTACTTCGCTGCCCAAGTATGGTCTTAAGGGATGGTGTAAGCCTTCTTCCTGTTGAGGTCTTTTGGATACTTTATCTCAGGTTTGGTAGCCTTTTATATTTGTCTACTGTCTCTTTCCTTAGTCTCTATTATTTGTGTAATGGTTCTATAGGTGGTATTCCACTCTGTTTCAGATGCAAGTACGCCTGCAATTAGGTTTTCCTCACTAAATAATTTCCCTGTTTCTATACTGTACCTTAGTCTTATATCTTGCCACCTCGAACAGTTAAATAGGGTGTGCTCTACATCGTCTACGTCCTTACAGTAAATGCAGTTTTCGGAGTCTATGATTTGCCATTGGTATAAATACTTTTGGAAACATCCATGACCAGACAATGCCTGGGTAAGATAATAGTTCACTTCTCCAAATTTTCTATTAATCCATATATCGATGTTTGGTATAAGTCTCCATGTCCATCGACTGTAGGTGCCGTTTGTCCACTTCTGTTGCCATCTAGACATAAGTGATTCCCTCGCGGTGTCAGGTGGTTCTCCACTATATTTTTCCTATCGTTTCTTTATAAGTAGGTCAATAGAGGGTACTCCTGATATTACTTCAACCGCTTCCCCAGATATTGTCCTATACGCGCTACTTATTCTAATACCCATCCTGCATTGGATTCGACTTAGTTTATTTAAAAGCTTTTTATTCTCGGTTATTTTATGCCAAATCGGAGCTGCATACAGAATTTGTGAATAAATCACACTCACAATTATTTTTCTTTTCGATGAACGAGGTCCTCCAATATTTCGCATCAGACCTGATAGTGCAACGATAGTCTTTTCTGCTTTTTCTGATATTTTCTTCACGTGTTCGGCAAATGTGAGCTTTGTATCTATCCATACTCCCAGATACTTAATTGCTGGACTCACTGGCACCGTTATGCCTTCCACTATGAATTGTATCGGTTGGATTTTTTTTTTGTTATTCAGAAGGACTGCTTCGGTTTTTTCTGGTGCTAATTCAAGTCGTCTGCCTTTTATACAATTTACCACCCTTTGAATGGCAGTGTTTGCAATGTTCATAAGTGTTTCCTCATGTTTCGCCACCACCACTGCAATATCATCCGCAAACCCGATTAGTGTTGCGCTATTTGGAAGCTTTGTTTCTAGAAGGTCATCATACAGTATATTCCACAGGGTAGGCCCCAACACGGAGCCCTGTGGAACTCCACTATTGATTTCCATTGTTTTTGAAGTGCCTTCAGTTTCCATGATTATCTCTCTTCCGGACTGATAAGGCTTTCCTCTATTTCTCTTTTTCTCAGTTGCTCTAGGATTAGTTGCCATAATGCGTTATTGAAGGCGTTTTTAATAAATGAGCTGATCATCGCATATAGTCTACGATGAGCATCGAGTACCCATTTCTTCCCCTGCTATTTGATAATTTGTTTAATAGCATCGACTGTTTGTCTGCCTTCCCTAAAGCCGAATTACCTCTGTGATAGATCCCCAGTACGTCTCAGTTCTTGTTTAAGCCTGGCCAATATAAGATATTGCAAAGTTATATTATTCAGATACATGTAGATCTGGATCACTTCTAAAAGGTAACATCATCCTCTGTAGATACGTGTATTGATGTTTAACCATAACTCTTTAAGGTGGTTTTTAAAGGTAGTAGTTTTCAATAACCGCAGCCATTTATTCTGCTAACTGGTTTAATTAAAACACAAAGCCATTATTTACATTTCCTATATCACTTGAACTATTTACCTTTAAATTTTTTTGTGTGATATATAGATTCAACATTAGTCATAAAGATCAAGCTGCTTGACCCCACAAGGACACATAGTGTTATTTATGTAAACAAAATTAACAAATACACTATAATTACTAAACTGCATATTTATATATTTTTAAATACTATAACAATAAAGAATAAATATTTCAAAAATATTTATTAAATAGGTAAAAGACTAATCAAATAAAAGTTAAGATCCAAGCAAAAAGTTTTGATGAAAGAAATGTTATTAACCGTAGCATACCAGTGCTGGTCAAAGGCCTTATACAGATTGGCAATGTAGGCCAGTCATTAGATACATAAAAATAGTGTTTTGGTGCAAAGGGTTGCGGAGTTTTGAAGCTTGGCAGAAATGCAAACTTGAAGGTTCTTATGCAGTTAAGTTTGCGACCTCGTGCGACCGCCGCTCACGCATCTTAAAAAAATGGCAGTCAAAATCCGTTTTTTGTGATTTTTAAGCTTGATTTTTGTACCATTTTAGCCAAAAAAATATTTAAAGAGTTGAAGAGAATAAATTTTGCTACAAAATTAGCTTCATAAAAAGTTTTTTTGGACAATAGTTTTTGATTACAGGATCCAAATATGATTCACTAGAAATCTAATAATAAAGTATTGAAGGCCTTTAATATCGCAATAAATTAGGTAACTTACTAAAACCTCAAGTATTTTAAATTAAACTCGCTTCATATTAATCTTTTTAATGAAATGCATCAAAGGAACAAATCAAAAGCGTTTTCCGTAAATTTACAACCGGAAAATTTTATGTTTTGACGGGATTTATTGATCATATGGATCATAATGATTCTATAAGAAATTTGCATGAACTACCCAATATATCCGAAGGCCTACAGATAACCAACTTAGTTTTGACGTCTTTGACAGCAATGATCCACATTTTAGAAAATTTATGACATAATAACAAGATATTTAAGCGTGTTTGCAAGTTAAAGAAGTAATTTCACATATCAAGTAAAGATGTATGTGCTATATTCAGACAGCCATCGACATGTCATCATATTTTACGCGTGTTTTTATTGTCGGAGACGATATCGATTTATTGGTACTATTCACTGCAAAGGCAAGTGACAAGGAAACATTTTTTGCTAAAACCAGCAAAAGGAAAAACCGCAGGAGCGCTTTATTCAACACAGAGTCTTAATTATAAAGAAGCTGTTGCAGGGAACATTTTATTTTTGCATGCCATCAGCGGTTGTGATACCAGATCTGCCCTTTTTAATAAAGGAAAATTAATGTTCCTTATTCTCCTGCATGGAAATTACTCACTGCTTAAGAAAATAGAAATTTTCCATGACCTTGAAGCAGATGTAAATGCTGTCGCTGCAACTGGAGAAGCCTTCCTATTGGCATTATATGGCGGTTCGTTTGAAAAGGACACGTGGGAACATCCCATGGTACAAAGCTTACAAAAAGGTGCATGTAAGCTTGAAATGTGGAATAGGCCTACTGGGGATACCAAGTTAAAAAAAAACGCGCCGATCAACTCTACCTCTTGGGTGGTATGGAAACGAGTTGATAAATTACGCTTTAATTATTTTAATAAACCAAACAATGTTATAATAGAGTAATGTATTTATTTAAACATTAAACAGGATTTGGAAAAATTTACTCTTTTACGCGGTCCTGTAACTCGGAAACAGACCATTTTTCCCAAGTTTCAAAAGTTCGCAACCTTTTGCAAGCTAAAATGTATCTAATGACTGGCCTAATGTTTGACATTGGTATAGGACTTCTGTATAACGAAAAGATATAAGCGTATCTTGGTGATAAAGAAATAAAGTAAAATATAATGGCCTTAGTTATTTAAGTACTTTGGGTGTCGAATGTTATACATTGATTTCAATTTAATTGGTTTGGACTGCTCGTGGATGGAAGGTGTCCACGTCGCAAAGAAGACATCCCTTGCTTATTTAAAATTGGCTGACACGCTTCGATATACAAAAAATGCTTTATTTTTATGCTCTTAAACCTTTCAGCACGTGCATTATTTTAGCTGTCATGCCATACGGCCGAAGATAAAATACATAGCACTGTAGACGAATGACGCATATGTGCGTTAGAGACATATATAATATATTTTTTAGTGAATATCCAATTTTTTTAAATTTATTTATTATATGAACGTAATAAATGGCATATTATTGTGCAAAACATTAGTAGACATCAAAAAACCATTTTTAAATGATAAGAAACAAGCCTAAATCTAAAATTTTTCTACTGTGTGGTAAATCTCGACCAGAGACCAACATCACGTATGCTACAAATAATAGAAGTTTTCCTTAAAAACATTGCGTGGGCATTTAGTAAACACATATCTAATGTATGAAAAAATAACTTTTTGTACCACTTTGTACTTCGCCTCATGCAATCAATTGAACTAATCATTATATCAGACCCGTCTACAGCACCCTTTACTTAATTATAGCGGGCGACATATTCGGTTTTTTTTTAACTTTATTAGTCTGACGATTAACCTTATCAAGTGTTATCATTTTATTATCATGCAATGTGGTAATCATGTGAACGTCTCTACGATCCTTCTATTTTAGAGCTATTATATGATCAGAGCACTTCGAAACGACTTGACTTTTCTCGATCTTCTTTGTTAGGTCTGGCATTGCATTTCTGTTAGGACGATGGGTACCGCAAAAGTTTGTCTTGTTATCAAAAAGGAAATAAGACAATGTCGGGCTAGTGTAATAATTGTCTGTAAATAACGGATGGCCTTTTAACTATTCAAGTAAGGTTTTAAAAGTGAGCCTTCAATTGATCCTGCAATACCAAGCCCCGAAACGTTGTCGTATTTTGTTTCTGTGCCTGCATACACAATAAAATCTAGACTAACTCCAGTTTCGCAGTCACACAATACAAATAGTTTTATCCCAAACCGGTGCTTCTTAGTTCGTATATACTGCTTAAAGTGCAACCTTCCTTTAAATAAAACCATACTCTCATCGACTACTAAGTTCTGAAATGTGTAAAACTGTGCTTTAAAATTTTGTTTAACCATATCTAGGAGAGGTGCGATTTTATATAAAGAATTTACATGAGGTGGGGGTACATTATCGTTATTTGCAAAATGTAAGCTTTTAAGAATTATCTTATATTTATCTCTGGACATAATTTACTCCAAAAATTGGTGTATGCAACAGGGGATCAGTAGACCAATATCTATTTTGTTGCTGAGCGTACCAATTTGTCTCTTGAACAACCATGCCTGCTATGTCGTGTTTTAAAAGAGACAGAAAGTAGTCAATTTCTAACGAATTTTCTAGAAACTGATTTACTAGGCCTGACTCTTCGCCGGAAAATGAATGTATTGTGGGTATAAATAAGTAATTTTCAGCGTCTTTCCAATCTATGTCCATAAAATTGTAGTTTTTTTGTACCATTCTGCTAATTCATCGCTAATCATAAGTTAATCTGTTGCAGTTTTCTCTGATTCATTTAAATCTTCCTTAATATTTTCAATCTTACTATCACTACTTTCTTCGCTTGGAATATATTCACTACCGCTATTCTGAAATGGTTTTTCAAGTTCTTCTTCATATTCAAGATAAGAAACGTCATCCATCAAAGCGGCAGTAATATTTTTAATGTGTTATTATCTAGACCACCACATTATTTTCGCCCTTTTAGAGCCTGAGGGCTAATCACTCTCACTACTTATTGTATTACTTTTTAAATTGTCTGTTTATTAATTAAGCAATCAATAATATTAACAGTAACCTAACATGTGCTACTATTTCAGCAAAAAACCGTCCCGCCCGGCCGGCTGACGCAAATATGCGTCGAACGTCACATCCGCTCGATGACTACCAACGCACAGGTGCGTAATCCAGCCTCCACTGATGTATTTTTAAAAAGTGTGCATCAGGTGATTTTGTATGACTGGGGAAGGAATATAAGCATTTGACGCGCATATGCGTCAGTCGGCAGTACAGAATGTTTAATGGTGACGCACATACGCGGCAGCCGTCCTGAAAGTGTTAATAAAACGTAGACCCAAAGTCCTTGTATATCAATCTGTATACTGTAGAATGATCTGAATTTCACGTATGGTCTTAAGGAATTTTCGAATAGTTTTTAATTACATTTTTAATGAATACTTATTGGGGAATTAAATTTTTTTTTTTTTATTTTTAAGAATGACATAAAACACAAATAAAAATACTTCTTTTTGAACTAGTCGCAAATCATGTAAAAATTAGTAATTAAAATAAGTAATATTTTTTTAAACTAATTTACAAATTTTAAACTTTTGAAAAAAAGGTATATGTAGCTTAAAAAAGATTCTATTATTATATGTATTTAAAACTATTATTTGTATTTTTACAGAGGAAGTTTGGAAATGTGCGAGAGGGTGGTTTGCATCAGACAAAAGTCCAGTTCAAGCTTTTCATTTGGGACCCTTATTAGTTTTTGTGGTCGTTTTAGAACCGGATGAAATTGAGGTACATACTTAATACGTCTTTAATCGTTTACTTTTTACTTAACTAAAATATTATACACAATAGGCCGCTTGCGCATATTTTTTCACTAGCTAAAAATAAAGGTAGGATTATGCAGAAAAATTAAGTTATGTTAAGTTAATAAAAATTAAGACATTTGTGTAAACACATGCAAATCAATTTTGAAATAATAAAAATATTATCCCTTAAATATAAAAAATAAACTAACAAACTAATTTAATTAACTGGTTTTTATCGATAACATACAGCTGTATTTCAGTCTTAGACATTATTAAAAAACTGTTAAAAAGGTTATCCCGTTTTTTTTATCCTGGCTTTGTTGCAAGTTTAAATCCGTTTATTTCATTCTTTGTGTTAAAAGCAGGGTTGAAAAAAAAATGTATTTTTTAATTTTATACAAAACACATGTTTTTTTGGTTTAAACGTTTTTTGTTTGTTTTAAACATGTTTTTGTTTGTTTTTAAATTTTATGTTTTAAACAAATAAAACATAGAAAAAAACACATGTTTTATTTGTTTTTTGTTTAAAACATGTTTTTTTTGTTTTTAAATTTTATGATTTAAACAAATAAAACTTTGAAAAAAAACATTGTTTATATCATATTTTCTCAAACATAATATTAATTGAATCCTTATTTAAAGTCCGACTCTGTACTAAACTGTCGCGATCAGCTGTTTCGAACGACGTCGCTCCGCTGCCGTGAGGATGTGCCGGTGAATACCCGAAATAAGAAAACCAATTGCAATGAGGAGCTATTGGCCTGAGGTAACCTCAGACTATTTACAGGGCTCTCCTTATGGCGTAATGGTTCACCCTAAGAAGCGCTCAATTTAGTTCGAAGTCCTATTGCGAACTAGTTCGTGCTTTTAGTTCGCTATTTCTTTTGCACGACTCATAATGCGAAGCATTAGAGGGTGCTCTACAATGACAACGAAATTAAAGCCTCATCATTACTAAAACACATGCATGTAGTGCTGTAAATGGGATTTTGTAAAAAGCATTTAGGTGCGGTCGTTTTGATGGAGGTTATGAGTTAGGTAAATGAACAAAAAGTGGGATCCTCAGCGAACTAGTTTGCGTAGTTTACCTAAAAGACCGCTCTTTCCACCTAGGTCGTTCGCTACCCAACTTGGCTATGGCAATAACAATCATCGATGATGATGATGACGTGACTGATGATTAGATATCAGATTGATGACTAAGGACTTAGATTAGAAGATTACTATGAGACTAAAACAGTTTGAGAAATTTGTTAACTCTTCAACTCTTGTATGCAAAATGTTTTGTTTTCCATTTTTTGTGTTCCTATTATTAATAAATAAATAATATGTATGTTAAAAAATTTGTGTAATGTATTTGATAATTTTTCTCATGTTTATTCATTATATTAATGAAGGAAATGAAAAAAACGCTTGTTTAATTCAAGTGTTTTAAACATGTTTTAAACTGTTTTAAACAAAAACTATTTTAAACCTAAACAAATGTTTAAAACATGTTTAAAACAGTTAATTAAAACAAAATGTTTAAAACGAAACAACCCTGGTTAAAAGTAAAAAGCGAGGCAAAAATCGGCGCACCAGATAAAAAAATATGAATAAGTTAAAAAAGATAAAAGTTGGTTATCTTCTTAACTTAGCTTAACCTAATTTTTAATTGGGGTGTATAATTGAAACCATTTAATCACTTAATGTTTATCTCTTCTTCTGCTACTTTAACTTATTTTAACTTAACTTAATTTTTCTGCATAATTCTAACTTAACCCTTTATTCCTAAATGGCCCTTTAAACCCATAAACCATGGATACAACAAAGAATGTATTGCACTGGTTCAAAAAGTTGTGCATCATTTTTATTCCTGGGATTTGATAATTATAATTTGCCAGTTTCAGTTGCCTTCTTCTGCTTATTTTAAAATATTCATCAAGACTAAGGAGCATTTTCTTCCTCTGGAAATTTAAGAAGCGTGCTATCAAAGATAATACTACTACGAATAGATGGTTCATTTAAATGGGGCGTTTTGAATCAGTTCGGAGATATCAATGCTTCCGTAAATGCGAATAAAATTAAGTCGGTAACCCCTGCCCCAGCGAATCGAGGTACGAAACCATGTGCGACATTGTCAATGTCTGTCGCTTGTACCTTATTCGGAACACGAAGTAGCGAAAGCGGGCGGCTAACCGAATTGTGTATTTTGTAGTCGCGTTTCATCACGCCAATAGTAAAGGCCTGCCGGCAACACTGTTTAACTTTCGTTCAAGGATAGCGCGAAAATCTCTCGATGGACATCGGCTCGCGTTAGCCAAAGTCCATTAGGGGTATCAAAAATATAGCATTGAATGGTTCATCTTATCCGTAGTAGTATTATATTTGGTGCTATTCAATTTTATTTGCCATGTCACAATATTTAAAATAACTGAGAATTTGTAAACCTTTAATAAAATTTCACCTTAAACGCGAGTGCTTTATAACATTTTTAAGTTAGTTATTGCAATTATTATAGTTCTCTTTATTTTACGAATATGTATCTTTATGTTGCTGGAAACCTTGACTTAAAGAAAATAGCACAAGATTAGTTTATTTTTGTTTAAGTTATAGCTCGCCTAGTTAAATCCAAGGTTACTTTATCATAATATATTACTTACAATTTTAATTAGGGGGTTAAAAAATGTCATAAACACTAAAATACGTTAAACTATGTGTGTACAGGGTGGGCCAAATTAGGCACTTTTAAAGGGAAACTCCCATTTTTAAAGGAGATAGGTGAAAACTAATGTCGGTGTTTGGAGCTCAATTTTCGTCAATAACATAATGGTAAAAACCTCACATCGATATCTGTTACCATTTCTGAGTTACAGGGTGTTTTTCAAAAAAGTGCATTTTTTAAAAATCGCTGTAACCTTTTTGCTATGGAAAATTTTGGGTATTTGTAAAAACTTTTCCAAAGCAACTTTTTACGTAGAATTTAATGATGTAAATCAAATCAATAATTTAATAGTTATTAACAGAAAAATCGATGTTTTATATGGGACACCCTGTATATTTTTGAATAATTGAAAATAACTTTAAATTACCTTTCCAAAAAAAAAGCACACTTAATATTTTGCGTGAGTTCTCTTCGAAATAAAGAGTTTTTAATAGTTCGCCCACTTTGAACAAGTAGGCTTAGGACGCCGCGGGGCGTGGCCATGATAAAGAAAACAAATGCTTATTGGTAATTTTCAAATTGTGATTTTGGCTATAAAAATGCCGTAATTAAGTCAAATCTTTCAAATAAATTTAAAATGAAATTTGAAAATTATGAAAAATGAGATATGATAGTTTGTTTTATACAAGCCGGGGAGAATCCAGAAGCAGCAAGCAATTTATACCACAACCAATATCCAGAAAGAAGACAACCTTTTAAAGATATGTTTGGAAGATTGCGACACAACCTTATTAATAGTGGCTAGTTTGAGAAAAAAAGGTCAAAACAGTATATAACAAATAGGGATAAGGAGTTAGAAGAGATAGTAGTTTTAGGAGCCGTTCAAATTATCCTAAAACGTCAACACGAAAATTGAAAACGTTAACAGGACCGACAAGAACTAATGTTAGACGAACTTTAAAGAAATCCAAATATAAACCATACAGGACCAGAAAACTGCATCATCTTAGACCTGGAGATTTTGAACGCCGCATAGATTTTTGTCGGTGGTTTCTGGAAAAATGTAACCGTGTGCGCGATTTCCCACTGAATTGTATTTGGACTGACGAAGCGTATACAGTAAAGCGCAGAGCACTGCGAACATAGGACGATCCTGGACGATTTTGGATGTACCTAAAAACGCCGCACGCATTGCTTATCGATCAATAATTTTCGGCAAACAATAATTTATAAGACGCGCGTCGGCCGGCCAAGCGATAAATTTAATACGTTTATTCCTGAAATAATTCTTTACTATCGAACGCTCGACAGCTATAGTTGTACGGTGTCGATTATTTGCGACCAAAAAGTTTTTTTAATAAAATAATAATTATTAATAATGGATGTTCACGAACTGGAAGAAAAAATTAAAATCATTAAATAGTATCACCGTGGAAATCCTGATAGGGGAATTAGGGAATTATTTATTAATTTATCTCCAACCAGGCTTACCCTACAATTTTCACTATTCACAGAGTCACTAAAAACTTTTTGACATTTGGTTGTTTAACTCCAAGAAAACATAAACATGATAGTGCACCAGAAGAAAACAACGAAAGGGAAATGAAGGAAATTATAGTAGTGGCAAGTGTTATTGAAAATCTTACAATTTCATTAATACATTTGTACAACAGGTTAATTTGAGCAAAGGATCAGTGGAAAGAGTGCTTTAAAAAAAAGGATACCGATCCTACAAAGTAAGAAAAACCCATGAAATTTTCCCTTATGATCATTTTAGACGAATGCAATTTTGTGAAACTGTAATGGAAAATAACAATGAAAATTTTATAAGAGACATTGTTCTTCATGGTCTCACCCAACGATTTTTTTCTCTGGGGTCACGTAAAATCACAAATTTATGGTTTCCAGGAGAATAGGGCTAATAATATACAAGAATTGCAATTACAAATTGAGAATTCTTTTAGGATTATTACCCTTAACATTCTAGCAAATATCAGAAGGCGTTTTTATGACAATCTTGGTTATTGTTTGGCTCAGAAAGGTGATTTATTTGAGCATCTTCGATAACTTGAAAGATTTTTTCTTTTTTTATTCTATAAAGGCATATTAATTTATTTTTTTTTTAAATATCTTTTAAATTCTTTTATTTTATTAGGAAAAACTGTTTGGTTTTTAAAACCGTAGCCAACGTTGCGGTCTCGTAAGCAACTAATTTTAAATTTATGGCTGATAAGACATCCGATGGAAGACGGTTGATGCTAGCGAGCTCCTGCTACTTGCCTATAAACACTGCATATTCTTACTGAATATAAAAACGTAGTACACAACTAAACTGGGCAGATAACTCTTCCGAATTTATCACCGTACTCCCCACCAGTCCCAACCAAAAATGAGCCACGTGAGGAAACGAGACAGAAATTGAAATGCAAGCCACAAAATTATTATTGGTATTTTAGAACTGGGTACATCCAAAATCATCCAGGAGCTTCCTATGTTCGCAGTACGGTGCGCTTTACTGTATAAGCAGTGTCGGTATTTTTAACCGCTATAACTCGAATACTTGGGCGCAATAAAACCCTCATTCAGTAGTCGAGCTAAGAAACCAAGGAAGATTTGGGTTTAGTGTCTGGGCAGGTATTTTTAGAGGTAGGATTATTGGCCCGTTAATTTATGATGGTACCCTCACCTTTAATATCCATATTTGCAAATTTTAAGGCAACAAATAGAACCCTTCATTGATTATCTACCTCTAATGGAACTCGGAATTATATTTTTCCAGCGTTGTGAGACGGGGCACCGCCTCACAACGCTGAAATTATTAGTAATTTTTTAGCAGATAACTTTGACAATAATTGAATAGCTAACCAAGGTCCCATCCGTTGGCCAGCGAGGTCACCGGACATATCGCCCATGGATTTTTATCTTTGGGGAAGACTGAAGGACCATATTTTTAAATTACCTATACGTTCTAGACGAGAATTAGAAGTAGCGGTTGTGCAAGGGTTTGCATCTCTCACCCCTCTTGAATTGATGAATTCTACAAGAAATGTCCGGAAACGGTGCCGTTTGTGCATAAGAGAGACCGGTCGACAATTCGAACATCTCCTGTAGCTAAATCTTGTGCGCTGGTTTATTACTTTTTATTGTTGTTTTTTATATTTTATTTGTTAATCTTATTCTAAATATAGTTTACATTGTTATAAAATTCGACATCATTCATTGTAAATATAAGTTTCATTTTATAAAATATTAAGTGTGCTATATTTTTGGAAAGGTAATTTAAAGTTATTTTCAATTATTCAAGGCTCCCTCCATCTTCCAAGCTGAAATCCATGCAATTGATATTTGCGCTTCTGAATGTGCCAAAAAAGGCCTACGAGGCGCAACCATATATATTTTATCGGACAGCCAGGCTGCTTTGAAGGCATTGACCTCATGCTCTTTTAACTCAAAGCTAGCCTGGGAATGCCGACAATCACTAAACCAACTGGCCAAACACAACAGAGTTACTCTGGAGTGGGTACCAGGACATGAAGGAGTGGAGGGCAATGAAATTGCCGATCAACTCGCCAAGGAAGGAGCACAGAGACCATTCTATGGACCTGAGCCTTTCTGTGGCACCACTAGAGGCCACCTCTACGAGGAACTCAGGACATGGGAAAAAAGTCAAAAAGAGACTTACTGGAACAACATCCCAGGACAAAGGCAGGCGAAAAGATTTATTTCGCATTCACCTAAGTACACAAAGAAGCTACTGGAACTTCAAAAAAATGAACTTAAACTGGTTACCGACTTCCTAACAGGACATGGCCCTTGGAGGTATCACCTCAAAAAATGGGAAAGACTGAGGATGAACAATGTCGGTTTTGTCACGAGGCAAACGAAACTGCGGAACACATTCTCTGTGAATGCAGAGAACTGACCCGACAACGGCTTAAATACCTCGAAGGGGTATATCCTACTCCTAGAGATATTATTCAGCTTGCACCGCGTAGTATCCTGAACTTTGCTAAAGGTATAGGAATTACCGGGCACTAAACAACGAAGGGTATTCACAAAAGATCTCTTTAGGTCGAAGTGAAGGAGGGCTACACTAGAGCCGAGCGACCCCGTTTATTACAATACAATACAATATAATACAATTATTCAAAAATATACAGGGTGTCCCATATGAAACATCGATTTTTCTGTTAATAACTATTTAACTATTGATTGTAAAAAAAATATATTTACACCATTATATTCTACGTAAAAAGTTGCTTTGGGAATGTTTTTACAGAAACTCAAAATTTTCCATAGCAAAAAAGTTACAGCGATTTTTAAAAAATGCATTTTCTTGAAAAACACCCTGTAACTCAAAAATGGTAACAGATATCGATGTGCGGTTTTTACCATTATGTTATTGACGAAAATTATTATTAGACACCGACATTCGTTTTCATCTATCTCCTTTAAAAATGGGAGTTTCCCTTTAAAAGTGCCCGATTTGGCCCACCCTGTACATATTAATATAGCAACATGCCGATGTTTGCATAAAAAACATTTTTTTGGGATGTAAAATGAACATGATTATTATTTTTTCTTGTTTAAGTTTGCAAATATTTTTAAAGTTAAAGTTAAAAATAAAATAATTAAAAAAAAAGAAAATGTTAGTTTTTCAATAAAAAAATAAAATTGAAAAAATATGTTAAAAATCCACAAATTATTATTTTTGTTTTTTTTCATGATATATTTATAATTTTGTTATTTATTTAATAAGTAATTTTTAAAATATTTTTTAGGCTATTATCTCATCAATGAAAAATATACAAAAAGCAGAGGAATATGGTTTTCTTCGTCAGTGGCTCGAAGATGGATTGCTGACAAGTTCAGGTTAGCTCAAAATATTGGGTAATCAATCGTACAATAAGGACGTTTTTATTATTAAATCTTGTCGCAATTGGGTAAAGTGAATAGAATTATTTTAGGATCAATTTTATTTTTATAAGATTTTTTATTGGAAAGGGGAATTTAAGTTTGCATTTTCTAGAACGAAAGAGAAACAAGTAAGAAAAAAATTAAATGATAAAATTTAAAACAAGAGAATGGAAAAGTGAAAAAATGCTACTATTCGCAAAAATTAATTTAAAAGTATTATAAGGGCGCACAGTTGTGCGCCAGGCCAAGTTTCGGCCTGACGCACACGCTGTGTATATTACACAAAATGTTAAAGCTAGTTTTTTTCTTATCATAACTTCGTTCACTTAAGCATTCCACATAAAGCTATTAGTAGAGGCAACGTGGCACAAAAATAGGCCTTACGAGGGGTTGCTTGTGCAGTGAGATGGATTTGAATGCGGTTTTTTGCATTTAATTCGTATGAATGTCTAAAAACTTTGTGAACAAATTTAATTAATGGGAAATGAAAAATTGCATTTGTGCATTAAAAAAAATGCATTTTAAAGTTTGCAATTATAAAAAATTTATAACTACGTAAATTTTGATAAAAATGGGACCGAATTTATTACTTGGGGGTTTTCGAGGTCGCTTAGCACGAATATGACATTTACAAGGGCCTGGTGCACGCTAAGGATGGTGTAAACGTCGCCAACTGGAGTTTTACGACATTGCCTCCTAATAGGTCTGTTTGTTATCAAGTTTAGAGTAGGATAGAGTAGGTAAGTGTGGGACTAAAAAATGAAAATAAGAGTAAATAAGTTCCGATTTCATTTTTATACCAAACGCATTTTAGACTTATTTCAAAAATTAAAAATGGCTTTATGGGTATGATTATAAACAAACAACTTTAAGTCTTGTGGGAAACATGCATCTAACTTCACTACTTCGAGAGTTAACGTTATTAAGTGAAAACTAGTTTACACCAGAATTCATGCCAAACACATAGTTCTAAATTACACTGACGATAACAAGCGGTTTATTGACAAAAAAGTGTAAAATAGAGTACTTTATTTCCGGATAACAAACAGACCTAATATCAGCCCAATTTTCTTACTCAGGGGCTTTTCGAGATCGCTAAACGCGAATATGATATTGGCAAGGACCCGCGGAGAACCTGGTGCGCACTAAGGATGGTGTAAACGTCGTCTTCTGGAGTTTTATTACAAACTTCCCTAATATTAGCTCATTTTTTATACTTGAGAGGTTTTTGTGGTCGCTAAACACGAATATGAGGTCGACAAGGGTCTGCGGAGTACCTGGTGCGCGCTAATTATGGTATAAACGTCTTCTGGGGCTTTACAACAATAATCTAATCTAATATCAGCTGAATTTTGTTACTCGGGGGGTTTTCGAGGTCGCTGAATACGAATATGATATTAACAAGGGCCTGCGGAGTACTGTTGATTGAGTAATGTTTTGGGGAAGATACATAAGCTTATGGGAAGTAAAAAGACCGACAAATGTTTTAGCCGCTACGAGCGCTAGCATCGGCCATCTGTTTAGGAAAACATAAACTAAATAATGATTTATTGATTTATTTAATGAAATATAAAAAAGATTTCTGTAAAATTTTTATAAACCAACGCGTATGCCTCGTAAACGTAACCTACCAACGAAAAGCCGACGTCGTCAGATGTTGTGTTGTGTATTCTTTTGTAATTTATTTAGTTGTTAGTGCGTAGTGTCGTGTTGAGTTCGTGCGTTTCGTGTTATTAACGTTTAAATTTGTGAGGACAATTTACTAAGGGTGAAGTAAAGTATCATCCTGTAATCCTGTATAAAACAAAAGACTTTAAAAGCCTATGTAAATTTTAAAATTATTAATTCAATTTTAATAAGCAAATAATATTCAGACTTATGACCATTTTTTTGTTAGATGAGGGCCAAAAACTAACAGAAAAATTAATTTCCCAGATTCCTAAAACAAATAGGAATATTAAATAAATATAAATATCATGTATTTTTTATTTTAAATACTTATTTCACTTCAATACTGCAATAATTATATTGATTTAAATTTAGTTTTGTCATGTTATATTTATTCGAGGTTTTATTATTAGGTATTTTTATTACATATTTATGTGTTTTGTATAGAGAAAATATTTTTAATAAAGAATAAAGTTTTCGTTATTTATAAACTTCAATTGTTTTAATAAATATGTTTTCTTAAACAAAATTTGATTTATAGAAAGAACTAGGTAAATGATGTTGGCATTAGCATCCTATGCACTTTTAATTTTTTGACTGTTGGTTTAGTGAGAATAAAGGACTAGTTTCTTTGTGAACCTTTTTATTTTTTGCGACTATTGGGCTAAAATTTGTAGCCTCAATAAAGGGCTTAATAAATACGCCCCAAAAAATAAAAAGATTCACAAGGAAACTAGTAACTAGTCCCTTCATTCTTTATTCCCACTAAACCAACAGCTCAAGAAAGAATTACTTTTTGAGACACTGTGCTGTACTATTAAGGTAAGTTAAATCTTTTATCTTAATATTTTTTCTTAAAACTATAGGCACATAGCTATTAAAATCAAAAAGTTAAAGGGGAGTGGACTTTTAGGCGGGTTACCCTGTACCTAGAGCTGAACCCAATCAACGGTAAGCATAATTAAAAAATAGCTTTTAAATTTATCAGTCTTTACTTTTCTTCTCAAACTAAAAATAATTAAATAAAAAATGTATCTTAAGATTACGCACGAGCACACAATAATTATACATGGTTAACTTCCCGTAAAGGGTAAGAAATTTCTTTAGATCTGGCAACGCAGCGTGTAGCGACAAACACCCGATTATATTTTATGTCTTTAATAAAAATTTTAAAACCCAGGCCCCCACTTAAATTCGGCCGTTGTTTACACAAACGCCGTAAATTTTATTGGGGCAGCACCAATCGATCACGCTTTTTTCGGAATTACTCGGCATCAGTTGTTACTCAAAAAGGACGGAACATGCTATTTGCATTGGTTTAAGAAAGATAGAAATAATTTTTGTCGTGAGCCACGTTTGTTTTCATAGGCATTAGGCATCTTCCCAAAACACTACTCAATCAACGGGAGTACCTAGTGCGCCTAATCTTATGTGGATGCAAAAAACATAGGTTGATCGGTAATTTAGCCTGCAAAAATTGGGCTGGCATAGACTATACAAACATTGAATTTTATAGTAGAAAGGAAATATTTTTTACTAAAATTAGGAATAAAGAAAAAAAAAAGAAGTAATAGAATGCAGTAAAAATGATGTATAAATAAACACACCGGCAAATTTAAAGGAACGGACATCAATGTTTGCAATGCAGGTTCTTTTTGTTTGTTTTTAGTACTGTGTAGGTCTAGGGAGCCATGACTTTAAATTGTTTGTTTATTTTTTACGTTACCATGGTTTTACGCAACCTCAAATTAAGAATGTAATATCTTTAGTTATTGTATGACATTTTCATCGCGTATTTTCTCTTCATTAAAGTTCGTTTTTTTGTTTTTAAATAAGTGTATTTAAGTTTTAAGTAAGTTCAAGTGCTTTAAAGTGTTTAACAAATCATTATGGGTGATTTAGCACCGACTGATGTCGCTAGAGTACATGATTGAAAATGGTCCAGCCTACAGTGATGCTGCGATAATGTTTGACAAAACAAAACACTATTCATCGCAACGTACACGTTGGAGACAAACTATAGTATGTAAGAAGGCGTGGTCAAGGCAGGAAACGCTCAACCACCGCTGTAGATGATCGGTTTATCAGGTTGCAAACACTCCGAAATAGGCGTCGAACAGCAGTTCAAATGAGAAACGAACAGGAAGAAGTTCGTGGTATCAGAATAAGTAAGCGTACAGTTAGAAGAAGACTCAAGGAAGCTGGTTTAAAGTCGCGTAGACCAATAAAAGCCCCAAAGCTCCAAAGACATCATCGGGTAGCGCGATTAGCTTTTGCTCGATAACATCAAAATTGGAATGACGATCAGTGGGGTCAAGTTCTATTTACGGATGAGAGTCGTTTCTGTGTAAATACGATTGATGGAAGGGAAAGAATATATCGACGTGGAGGAGAACAAAATAAACAGTTTAATTTTACTCCCACTGTGTCTTTTGGCGGAGGCTCAGTTATGGTATGGGGTGGCATATGCTTAGGGGCCCGCACAGACTTAGTGGTGATTGACGGCGGCTCTTTAACTGCCGATAGGTACCTAATAGATGTTCTCCAAAATCATGTGATACCTTTTGCCCCACATATTGGTGTAACTTTTCTGTTAATGCACGACAATGCTCGCCCGCATGCGGCTAGGTGTGTAAATGACTTTTTAAACCAAGTAGAAATAGCGAAAATGAATTGGCCTGCATGTTTCCCAGACTTGAATCCAATAGAACATGTCTAGGACATGCTAGCCAGACGAATTAAGTCCAGAATTACTGCTGTTCAAAACACAGAAGAGGTGAAACTTGCTCTGTTGGAACTTTGGAATGAATTGCCTCAAGAAATGATCGATAACCTTATCAGAAGTATGGGAAGACGAATGACTGCAGTCATAAAAGCTCGTGGAGGAAACAGCCGTTATTAAAAACAAAAATTATTGTAATATTATTGGTTCATTAAATGGTTAAAATAAGTTAAAAAATGTCTAATTAATTTTTTTGCAAAAGCGCAGTTTTTATCTTTTTTTTTAATTGGCTTATGGCTAACATTTTTTACGAGATAATTTAAAAAAAAACAATATGAAGAAAAAAATTACAATTTATCTCCGTTCCTTTAAATTTGCCGGTGTGTGTAATTTTTTTATTATTTATTAAACTTTCAAAGAATTGTGAAAAAACAATTTTATGAATAAATACCTTACTCAGAAATTATATTTTTTAACAAATTACCACCAAATTCCAGAAGATGACATTGATAACAACCTATCCGGACACCGGGTACCTCAAAGACCATGATCTGGTACGGGTACTAGAATACGACGTTTACACGATCCTTAGCGCGCACCGGGTACTCCACAGGGCCTTGTCAATGTCATATTTGTGGTCAGAAACCACAAAAACTCCCCGAGTAACAAAATTGGGCTGATATTAGGAGAAACTATCGTCAAACTACAGACTACAATGTTTACATCATCTATAGCGCGCACCGAGTACTCCTCAGATGAAGTTAACACCATCCTTAGCGCTCACCAGGTACTTTGTAGGCCCTTGCCAATGTCAAATTCGTATTCAGCGACCTCGAAAACACCCTAGTAACAAATTCGGGCTCATTTTTACCATTATTTGCCTAATTATAAATTTTTTATAATTGCAAACTTTAAAATGCATTTTAAAAATTACATTTTTCTAATGCACAAATGCAGTTTTTTATTTCCCATTAATTAAATTTGTTCACAAAGTTTGTAGACCTTAATACAAACGGTATTCAAAAAACCGCATTCAAATTCATCTTACTGCACAAAAAATCCCTAGTGCATTACTTTGTTTCCTCGACTATTTGCTATGCTATTTGCGAAATATTGGTACCTGGCTACCTGGACAAAACCAACAACAGGGATTTTCAGCGACAATTTTTTGACATTGTCAAACTGATATTTTTCATTCATAATTTTTGAATTATCGGCAAAAAATGAGTTCAAACAATGAAAACAGATTTGAAAGTAATTCATTTACTGGAATCGAAAAAGCAATTCATAACACGATCCCTTATAACACGGCGAAATCGAAAAAATCTGCTTGGGAACAATTTTCCCAATTTCTTGAGGAAAGAAATTACAATTTGAAAAAGATACTTCGCCAGAATATTTGGCGAAAATTTTAGAAGATTATGGATATAACATGAAGAAAAGAAATGGAGAGGACTAGAAAGAGTCTAGTATAAAATCCTTGGGGAATACAGTGGCACAGATGGTGCAAGAAAAATATTTCAAAAAATTTGGCAAAAAAGTGAATTCATTTCAGAACATAATATTTAAATCAGGTCGATTGGCACGAGATGCAAAGCGTCGGCAACTTCAGGCAGGGCCTGAAAAAAGGAAAGTGAGTTCAAAAGCATTTACCACTACAAACAGATCTTTTGGAAATGGTCAAATGTTACGACGAGGACAATCCAGACGGATTACAAAAAATATTTTTCCACATTTGTTCCTTTGAACTTCCCTGGCGTGGCAACGAAGTCGTTAATTGTAAAATTCAGTATTTTTAAAAAGAACTGGACCTCAAGGGTAGGTAACCAAATAATTGTTATATTTATTTTGTTTGCTTAAAGATAAATTTTTTTAGGCAAGTTCTCTGGAAGGTTGAATATAACATCCTTGTTACTTAATTGGTTGCGGCGAGTTTTAGATGTTGCAAAATGGTGAATTAAATCATCATAAAATTTCGAAGTGCTTTGTAGTTCTTTGAGAAGTCTTTTTTCTATTGACATTCGTGAAAACCGACATTCGTTCCTGATTCTGTATTAGGGCATAATTTTAATGTTTCAGAAAAAGTCTCGCTCTTTTTAAAGGGAGGTTTTTTTATCTTGGGACAGTCCACGAAGGTTGATGCCTAAGTACTAACGTACGTGGGTTCTTCAGTGTGGTGAGAGGGAGTTTTTCCACGGGAATTTTGGAAATTGGGGGGGAGAAGGAAAAACTTCGGGGCAGAGGTTCCATATTCAGTTCACCTAGGGAAAAAGGAATGAATAAAGGGAAGTTCCCTTTCAGGGGAACTGAAAAAGGATGCATAAAAGTTGAATACGTGTTGCTCTGTTGGGACCCGCCAGAGAAGGAATTATACTAACCCCTCTGAAAATTTAAAATACCCATAGAAGAGCGAAGATCCCCACAGCTCGACGAGGGGGCGAAGGGAAGTTTTCTGTGAGCGTTGGGATCATTAATAAGATGAACGGCTCTTTTTTGAATGGAGTCCAGAATGCTAAGGTTGTAGGGACCCATTCCCCAGACATGAGAACAATATTCCTAAGAGGGTCTGATTTGGGATCATACGGGAGTGGCAGATTGGAAGAAGAGAAATATTTTCTGGCTCGGAAAGGAAGAAGAACTTCAATTTTTTTGAAGCTCCAAGCTTAGATGAAATGGGTTTGTGCCAGTTGAGGTTATTCCCAAAAGTAATGCCCAGATTAAACGACTCTTTTTTTTTGAGAACTTGGCCCCCTCATATGTAAGGGATGAGCGTTGGGGACTTTTTTCGCGAAAGGAACATGACCTGTGTTTTCGAGGCATTAAACAAACAAGATTTTTGGCGCCCCAATCCAAGATTAGTTTGAGGTCTTGTGAAAGAGATATCTGCATTGACATGCCCCGTTTCCAAATCAGAATTAGATGGTGGTTAAGAAATTGAATACTAGAGGGAGGAAACATCGTCAGCAAAACTATGAATGGGATTGATTGTGGAAGAGAGAAGATCGTTAATGTGTAGCAGAACAGCGTGGGTGCCAGCACTGAGCCCTGGGGCACCCCAGCATTAATTTGGTAGAAGCCAGAGGAATGACCAAACCTACCAACTGATATACGTCAATTAGAAAGGAAACTGGAAAGCCAAGAGCAAAGCTTGGGGAAGACCGTAAGAAGGAAGTTTTTAAGAAGCCCATCATGCCAGACCTGATCGAAAGCTTTGGATATGTCAAGAGCAACGATCTGGGATTCACCAAGAAACTCAAGGGACTTGTTCCAGTTGTGTGAGACAAAGGAAAAAGATCAGCTGTGGATCTACTGTGGCGGAATCCATATTGTCTATCATGTAAGATCTTATGTTTTTCCAGATACTATAAGATTTGGGAATTAATGAATTTTTCCATTACTTTGCAAAGTATTAAGAGATGAAAGAATACGCTTGATCTGTTTAACTTTAAAAATAAAGTTGGCGACAATGATAATAACAATGACAACAATTTGTAAATTTCTGGCACGGTATTATGCAATGAATTGTTGTAGATAAAATAATATATATCCAAAAGCTTATTCCATTCTCCAAAACTTAACGGATCTGCATATAATACTTTTAGTTCGTTCTCTAACTTTTGGGGTTTTTAAAAAAAGATGGATAAAACTTTAAGACTGTCCAATAAAAACTTTTGGAAACTCTTGGGAAAAACTTTCAAACCTGTTTTTACTAAATATGTCAAAAAAAATTATTGTTCAAAATTGGCAAAGCGGGGTTTCAATTTGCATTACGACGGTGTCAATAATTTATAATACAATCTTTGATAAATGTTCCTTCAGGTTCATTAAGTTTTTGTCTTTTTTTTGGAGGTTCTGTTATTTTTAACTGGTTTTTAAAAAATCGTTTGAATAAACCAAAATGGGCCTCTTCTATACGAAAAAACTTTAGATTCTGAAAACGTTTTTTTAATTTCATTACTTGAATAGACAATATAAGTTGTTGTATTCTGAATAATATCAAATATAAGGTTTGTTTGGGTAAATATCTTCATAAAAGTGTTTAAGAGAAAGTTAAAATCAAAATTATTTAATAAACTTTTTTAAAATCGCTTCTCGTATAGAAATATTGTCATTTTCTTGAACTCTTCTCCGTCAATTATTTCATTAAAAACTTCTAAAAGTGAGTCGTTATTCGGGAGCACAAAGGCGTGAATGAAAGTTCCACCGCGTTTGACTTACTTTAGGCATTCTTTTTTCACTTATTCTATTTAGACCATTTGTACGTTTTGAAGACACCGAAAAAAATTATGCAAAACCGTTTAAATTGGCAAAAAAAAATCGACTTCCCTTTATACTTTTGCAAGTATCTTGCATTACTAAATTCATTCTATGTGCATGACAATGTGTAAATAAAGCCTAAGGTGCAATAGTTTTAACTTTTGCTTGTAAACCGTTTAATTTGCCTGCCATGACTGCCGCACCGTCATAAGTCTGACCAATTAACTTGTTAGGGAGATCAAATTAATTTAATTTTTCCTGAACAACATTAAAAATATATTCCGCTTTATGGCTCCTACTTACAGGGTTTTTCCGTATAATTGCGCACTCCTTTAAAATATTTATTTTTATAGATAGAAAAAAATAGTTTATATGAAAGTTGCAGGATTTTTCATGAAGATTTTCATGGTGTAAGATAGAAAAAAAAGATTATCGGAAAATAAACAAAACTACCAACTCAGTTTAATGGAACACCCTTATATAAAATGAAAATAATTTGTAATCTTCCTTTTCAAATATATATATATATATATATATATATATATATTATATAATATATATATATATATATATATATATATATATATATATATATATATATATATATATATATATATATATATATATATATATATATATATATATATATATATATATATATATATATATATATATATATATATATATATATATATATAATTTAAAATTTTTTTTTTTTTTTTTTTTTTATATTATTTACCGAGTTGAAGTTATTTGAATTTAAAATCTGTTCTTATAAGCCACAGTTAGCCATGGATACAACCCAAAGTTTGGCAAAGTTTAGTCGCGTTAGCCATGGTTTGTCTTGGAAACCAAACAAAATATAAATATTTGACAGAAGTCAATTTTGGGTTGTATCCATGGCTAACTATGGCTTATAAGAACAGATTTTAAATTCAAATAACTTGCAACTCGTTTATCCGAACATAGATAAGTTATATATATTTGAAAAGAGGAAGATTAGCAGAATTTGAATTTTCAATCATATATAGGGTGTTCCATTTAAAATAACGAAGTTGATAGTGATTTGTTAATTTTCCGATCATCATTTGTTCTTCTATCTTACACCATTAATTTTAAGTTGACTGTAAATATGACCTTTTGATATATCGTGCTTTTGTAGAGCACGAAAGAGTTCTTTCAAGTTGTCGTAGCCTACTTGACACCACGGATTTTGATTTATTTCGTTCCGGTTCGAAAATAACAGGCATGGCCAACAAAACAATTTATTTTTTGTTTCACTTCTCGTAAGCCAGGCATACTTTGATACCAATTTTCTTAAAAGGCCCCTGTTACTTCCTTTACCTCCCGTATTAATTAAGTTTGACATCTTGGGTGTCGGACGCCCATTATTTATTACTTTAACTTGCTCGTCGAATGAAAGAGATGAAAGTCCACTTTTTAAATTTAAAATGCAATGAACAATATCACTGGTTATAGTAGTTACATCTCCCTGTTCGTTTTTCCGTTAAAGAGCTATCTTCCATTTTTGTCGGAATTAAAAAATTTACAAGGCTTACCTGAGACCTATGAGATAAAAATAATATAATAATGAAATACACTTTCTTACGGAAATACACTACAACTTCTTTTACGATATTACAGCTCGTTTATTTTAAAAACAGTCCCAAAAAAACACTAAAATATCGATCAACACGCACTCCCAGTAATACTATAGTCGGATCATTTTTAAAATGTAAATTCGGTGCCCTTTGAAAAGAAAAAAAACATAAAAAGTAGCCAAAAGTTTTAATTTTTATTGACGGTTTTTTATATGGTCTATTATTACAGACACGTGCGGGAAGCGGCACATTATAAAAAGCAAAGGCGGTCGCTAGTTCAAATTAAATCTTTTCGGCTACTTTTTATGTATTTTTTCCTTTCAAAGAGAACCAAATTTTCATTTTTATACTGATCCAACTGTTTGGTTGCCTGTCTTATTCGCTGCTTTCTCTGTGATTTACCAATGAAACCGTACGGCAAGCCGGACCAGGGAATATCAAGGCGATTCGAAAAGTAGAAGAAGTGGAATAGAACTTTGGTATAGGTTAATCGCAGGAGTTTTAAACTTCGCGAGGCATTTAAAATGTAAATCGGTATAGGCGGACAATAAATAATACAATAAAAATGCTTTCTAGTAAATAAGTTGGTTGGTCTGTAAGAAGATTGAGATTTTTGGTTTGAATGTTTTGATTTTAATTAATTATTTACTCACTGAGCACTGCCGTCCCTGTAAAGCCGCCACTGATATATAGGAATTTCTATTTGCTCCAAAAAGCTTGCATTTTGTGGATTTTTTTTTAACTAGTTGTTATCTAATTAAACCTAGGTTTCTAAGGTCATAATTCAAAATGGAGGTGGGTTTTTTTAAACTAAACATTTACGTCAAGTAATGACCAAGTTCCTAACCAAAAACCTGAGTAAGTACTGAGATGGAAAATTAAACCAGGTTTTTTAATAATTTATCTGTATTAACCAAAATAACATATATTAATACGAAAAGATCAGTAAAAACATACTAAGTCAAAAAAAAAAGAACTTGGTCTAACTTTAGGTCTTAAGGTGTGGTTGACTCCACGCGGCCGTCGCATGCGACTAACGCATGCGACCGCCGTTTAATCAGGTGGTTTCTTAGGACCGTCTCAAACTCGCGTTTATAAAATTATTAGTGTAAAGGGAATAATCTTTGGTAAGAGTCGTGATGGATGATCTAGCAATATATTTATTATTAGAAGAAAAAGAGGATGACGAAATACTATTACAATTAGCCAACCTGAAACATAGCAATGCCCCTATAAATCCAATATTTCAGCAAAGACGCGATGAGGGTTGTTATACTACATTAATAAATCGACATCTGCAACAGGATGAAGAAAAATTTAGAAAATATTTTAGACTGAATAAAGCACAGTTTAGTTTTATTCTTGACTTAATAAAAGACGATATAAAGTCCGAGCCATACAACAGAGTTGAATATCCAAAAACCTCAGAGGAAAAAATAGGCCACTGTATTAAGGTAAATCTGTACAGGGTGTACCAAATACGAGTCTTATCATTAGGATTTTGGAAACTTGAAGAGATACGAGGTCGGTTAAATGAAGGCAAAGTTGCGCAATATGATGCTAATCAAAATGCCACCTTAGAACTTTAAAATTTTCGAATACTTACTTTTGGAGAAAACCGATTATTCGCGATTTCGTTTTTATTTTTTTATGACTTTATTTGAATGGATGTAACAAAACAACTTTTACATTTCCATAGCTACTTTTTTTGTTCTACAAGATAGTGTTATTAGATTTATACACCGACGTTTCGTCTTTGAGCTGCCATCATCAACTGTTTTTTTATACGGCCCTGGAATTTTTTATTATGTATTTTAGGAGCTATTAGGTTCCCAAAACCAATAATGTATTGCACTTATTCGAAAAATTTATAATAATGGCATTTTTCATAGGAAACCATATGTTGGAGAGAGTCAGACAATATATTTTTGGCAGGTTCTTGGGAAAACATTAAACTGATTTTTTTGAATAAGTGCGAAACATCATTGGATTTGGGATCTTAAAAGCTTTTAATATACGTAATAAAAATTCATTTAAAAAATAAAGTTTCAATTTTTAACAATTGAAACAAACACCGGACATTCAACACAAAACAACACAAACAAAATATCAGACGCAGACACGACTGCGGCTACACTGCTTCTTCAGCAGTCCAGTCGCATCAATCGCAGTCGTTGACAGCGGACGCATACGACGGCAGCTCGGAACAAACCAGGCATTTAAAAACATGAGTAGGAGTGCTTTGCGGCTAACATAGTGCGCCGGCCGCGTGGAAGGAAACATACCATTTAGTACCTCAAGTAGCCAAGATTTGAGTATGTTAAAAGGCATTAAAAAAAAACATATTTTTATATTATTTTTTCTTTTAACAATCGGTTATTTGAGATCCCACTGTATCATAAACTTTTTTAGGAGAGAAATGGCAAAATCGTCGAAAAATTTTAACACCGGCATTCCATTTTTCAATTTTGCGAGAATTCGTAGAAATATTTACACTAGAAACGAGTAAAATGGTTAAAGAAATTGAGGAAAAATATTTGGATACACCGACTGATATAACTTCTTTAATATCAAACTTTACTCTTTTGACAATCAATGGCAAGTATAAAATTATTTTTAAGGGATATTTAAAAATATATTTTATTTTTAGAAAATGGTTTATCTATGTAAAATGCATAATTTTCTGTAATCTGCTTATTTTTGATAAAAAAAAACACCTAAGCAAAAATGTATTGGATTTGTTCAAAAAGTCAGTAACCATGGTAACTTAGTAGGTATATTTCTCAATCGAAACGACTCTTTGTTTTGCAGAACTTAACCGCTCATATGTAAGGGATGAGCGTTGGCAGACTTTTTTCGCGACAGCGAACATGACTGTGTTTTCGAGGCATTAAACTAAACAAGATTTTTGGCGCCCCAATCCAAGATTAGTTTGAGGTCTTGTGAAAGAGATATCTGCATTGACATGCGCTTGTGTTCCAAATCAGAATTAGATGGTGGCTTAAGAAATTGAATTTTGGAGTGGAGGGTACTATTATCAGCAAAACTATGAATGGGATTGAATGTGGAAGAGAGAAGATCGTTAATGTGTAAAAGAAACAGCGTGGGTGCCAGCACTGAGCCCTGGGGCACCCCAGCGTAAATTTGGTAGAAGCTGGAGGAATGACCATCTACACTAACTGATATACGTCGATTAGAAAGGAAACTGGAAAGCCAAGAGCAAAGCTTAGGTGGAAGACTGTAAGAAGGAAGTTTGTTAAGAAGCCCATCATGCCAGAACTGATCGAAAGCTTTAGATATGTCAAGAGCAACGATCTGGGATTCTCCAAGAAACTCAAGGGATTTCTTCCGGTTGTGTGAGACAAAAGAAAGAAGATCAGCTGTGGATCTACTGTGACGGAATCCATATCGTCTATCATGTAAGATCTTATGTTTTTCCAGATACTTTAAGATTTGGGAATTAATGAATTTTTCCATTACTTTAAAACAACTGAAAGAAGAGATATAGTCTATAGTTAAAAGGAAAGTTTTGGATCCTTTTTTGGGGACAGGGCACACGAGCATTCCAACTCTCCGGGAAAATGCCCGTGTCGTAAGAGATTCGAAAAAGGCGTGTTAGGATGGGTGCAAGCTCGAGAGCACATTTTTTAAGACGATTGCTGGTATGCCATCCAGCCCAGACGATTTTTTAGTATTAAGAGAGAAAGAATACGCTTGATCTATAGTTAAAAGGAAGAGTTTTGGATCCTTTTTTGGGGACAGGTTGCACACGCAGCTTTCCAACTCTCCGGGAAAATGCCCGTGTCGTAAGAGATTCGAAAAAGGCGTGTTAGGATGGGTGCAAGCTCGAGAGCACATTTTTTAAGACGATTGCTGGTATGCCATCCAGCCCAGACGATTTTTTAGTATTAAGAGAGAAAGAATACGCTTGATCTATTTGATTTTAAAAATTATATTGGACATTTTATAAGAACCAGGGACAACTGTTGAAAGAGGAAGGTTAGTAGGAGGATCAAGCGTAGAATTGGCAGCAAATTGTTTGGCAAATAGTTCGGCTTTTCCTTTGGAGGTAGAGACAATTCCAACTTCAGAAATTAGGGGTGGAAAAAAATTTGTGCAAAAGTTTTGACTAATATTTTTGGCAAAGGACCAAAAAGCTTTACTGCCATTCGAGCAAGAGAGAACTTTATCTTTTATCCGATTGTTTAAACGGTTTTTTGCTTCTAAAATGGTTTGATTATACTGATTTCTTGCTTCGATGCTAGCCTGTCGATTTTCGGGAATAGGGTTTTGAAGAAACTTTTTATGGGCTTAAATTTTTAAAAGACTGGCTTTGTCACAGTATTTAGAAAACCACGGTTTATGATTTGAAGTTATGGGGTTCTTTTTAGTGTGGGGAATATAGGTCTCAATGCCTAGTTGAATTGTTTCGGTAATTTGTTTACATATTTGCATTTTTACGACTTGGACGGCAACAAATCTAAATTTGCTATTTCGGCTGCTTTGAGAATGGATTCAGGTAATTCCTCGTCATAAGACTCCATGGGAAACGTTTTTTTATGCAAAATCGACGATACTGATTAGAATGTGCTAAAGACACTTTTAATTATCTATGACTTTTAATGACTTTGATCTTTTATAATATGGACACCGGCACCGGTCAAAACTAAAAATCTAACAAGCAAGTTTAATATATACCAGGATATTTGAAACAATGTTTTTAAAACAATATGAATTTTTATTGAATATTTCGTTGATTTTACACCTAATTTGTACAAATAAAAGAATACTATGCCAATAATAGAATTATACTAAGTCAAACTTCATTAAAAACATTTTAAGTACCTTTTTTAAGTGGGAAATTTGTAAGGTTTACTTTTTCGCATTAGTGGGGAAAGTGATTATTTTCCGCACTAGTGCGGAAAAGTGTCACTTTCCAAACTAAATTGCGTGCGGAAAAGTGCAGCTTTCCACACGCTAGTAGAAAAAAGATTTTTCATCTTTTACAAAATTTTCCTAGGATGAGTGCTTATGCCAGAAAAAATCATTTTTAATTACGTGTTTTGGCAAGATATTTTATTAATAATTAAAAAAACTTGATAAAACAAAACATTATTAAAGCAAATGTGCAAAATAATCACCATTTTGTAAAATACGCTTATTTACACATCTTTAAAAATAAACTTGAACTTTATTTAATATCTCGGTATTATTAGGATGGTTACTTGCATTTAAAATTCATTATCATAATAATTCTTCGTGCGTGTTTAAAAGAATCTTATAAATTTTGGTTTCAAGAGCAACCCACAAAAAAAATCACACATATTTAGGTCCGAAGATCGTGGTGGCCATCGTACCGGTGCATCATCGCCTCTTCCAATTCACCTATGAGGGTATTAGTTATGAAGGTATCGTCGAACAGCCACGGGAAAATGAGGTGGCGCTCCACCATGCATATACCAAAGTGCCATCCGAATTATAGGGGGCAAATATTCCAGAATAATTGGCAAAGGGTTTTGCCAAAAATTGGGTAAATAATTCCATTTAATTTTTTTGGCAAATTTTGATCATTAATTCTTCTGTTCCGAATAAACTGACAAAATGGAAGCCGCTGGGGAGGTTTAATGGGCAGAAGTTCCTAAATTGTTTGAACGTAATACGGGTGCAACAATTGTTTTTTTTTTAATTTCATTGACGGTAGTTTTAGGAACCGCCAACTCACTTCCCAACCGGCGTGTACTGATCATTGACGACGTTCAATACTTGCAAATGTTTCGTGATTTGGTATACGACGGTTAGTAAATCTTTTCATGTAAACGCTAACACTTTGACGTTAATTTCGTTGGCAAAACCAAGGAAGTTTAAAGGTGTATGGAAGCCCAATGCTATGGCCCATTCGATCAAAATATGAAATATGAAGTCCAGCCCAGTATGAAAATAACAGTCAGAGTTGGCCCCGCCAATTTTGCGCAATAACGAAATTCCACGAAATAATTTAATGTGTTCCCTACTTACACACTGATAAATCAATGTGTAGTTAGGCAACACATTATACTTTTATGAGAGCGGTATTAGTTTCGATTGTTTTGCTTTGTGTGTTTATATTTTGTGGTTGCAGAAGGTTTTTAGATTTATAAAAACCTTCTTATTTTAGTGATAAGTGTTTATTAAATTGTGACTATAATTTTGTGTTTATTGTTTGTTACTTATAACATCGTAACAAAATGACTAGAGATTTTATGGTTTTGTCTTGCAAATCCAAGGATAACATACTCGGCATTTTTTACTTTAGGTGAGTATTTCTTATATTTAAATTAGGTGCTTCTTATGAGACGTAACGTTGGGTAACCGAATAAATAATAATTTCAATTATGAATAATAGAAAACGAAAATTTCAAGAAATAGCAGTGAAAAATAAGGCAATTTAACTATTTTTAGATGATTTCCACAATGTTTGTGTATTTCTGTGGATTATTAAAAAGAAATAATGTTTACATTTATGTTCTTTTATTTCATTTAATAATTTAGTACATTCTTTTAAAAGGATCAAAATTATTAATTACTGGGCAGGCAAATTTTAATATATAGGTCCTTTAATTAATGAAAGAAAGTTCAATTAGATGTAAAGTCTTTTTGTTTTTCTGTATTGTTTAAAAAATTAGATTTTTTTTCTTAAACTTAATTATCAACTTTTAAGCTTGACATAATTTAGACAATAATATTTAACGGATTAACGGTTAGTGTTACAATGATACCTAGGTACCAAAGGCTACTAAACATTTTTAACCACTGTTATTTTGTCTCATGAATGTTTGTTAAGGAAAATAAATGCCTAAAAAGCATTAAAAAATTTTACTTTTTAATATCAACCACAATCTAAGGATTAGATTAAACTCATTTACACTATTTGCCCTTCTTTTATCACAAAATTGGTGATAAGTACATGAAATATCAACAATGTTTGAAATTTATTTAAAAAAAAAATCGTGTTTTTATTTGTTTACAAAGATTTTTGGTAAAATACAAAATTTAAAAAATATCGACCATTTAAAAGAAGGTTGCAAAGTTCCAATCTATTCTTTCCATATTATATCAGATGCTATAAAATTCAATATCACAAAATAATTTTAAATATTCTATGGTAGTATCGTTTAATAACCAACAATTTTGTGCAAAAAATAAAAAAACAGTGAATGCTTGAATTTGACATTTGTTTATGTCAACTTTATAGATAGTAACAAAGAATTAGGGAAAAGTCCGGTCCTGACTTACTATTTATTGCGCAAACTCCGCAGGGCCAATCCCCCTATTTCCCATGCCCTGCACACCTGGACAATTTTTTCTACAGTATTAGGCTTCCATACATCTTTAAACTTCCTTGGGCAAATCCCGTACACCAAGAGCATGTCAAATTTTTCAGAGTTCGTATAGTTGTCCATATTTAACGTTATCGTAAAATATTTTAGAATTTAAAAATAGTGGCCTGAATGTTTGAACCGACAGCACTTTGTTGTCATAGCAACAAAAAAACATAATGAAGACACCAGCAAACAATGTTTAGTAATAACCTTTTCTTACTATTAATAAATTTTCTTGCCCGAGCATGTAATTAAAAATGATTTTTTTTGGTATAACTACTGATTTTAGCAAAATTTTGCAGGAAATGAAAAATCTTTCAAATACGTTGTTTTACCAGAACATAGTATCTGAATGGTAAGTAAGTCAATGACATAAAAAATCAGAAGATATAACTACATATGACTTCACGTTTATAATACTTAAGGTTAATTACGGCTGATAACTATGCCAACACCGACTCTTTTCCTAGACGTGTTTCACCTGCCTCCTCCTTTTAATAACATCCGTTTAATGGAGTTACACCTTTCGTATACACAAAAACAGTGGGGAATTTTTCCCTATTAACATATTTACTACCCACTTCGGTAAAGCCTGATGGTTAGATTTAATATCTTACCGATGAACAATTATATATGTTTTTTAAGAAGTCGCCTTTTCTCTCTGTTATTAATTTACTGTGCACTGTATGTGTTATAGAAACATCTATGGGCACGAAACTAGACACAACAACTAAGCAGGGACTTATCTACAAAAATGCTGTTTACGGAATTGCAAACATATTGTATACAGACTTATGACACCATGGTTTCATTATAAACCCATTTATGACATTTCACCCAGTGGAAAAAAAGAAAAGAAATTAGTAAAAATTATGCATAATTTTACTGATAACATTATTAAAAAGAGATCTGAACGATTTGAAGTTTTTGAAAATCCAGCCGATAAAGATGACTTGCTTGATACTGAGAAGAAAAAATATCCGCTACTTGACATTTTGTTAAATGCGAAGTTTAAGGAAAACGCCATTAATGAAAAAGGAATAAGGGAAGAAGTAAATACATTTATGTTTGAGGTATGTCCGATGTAACTAGTCCGTATAGGTTGTATTTTAGTAAGAGATACGGCCGCTTAAATTTGCAGGTATCTGTTTTTTTTTTAACCAAATTTTTATAAATAATGCATGAGAGTAGAATAGATTGCATCAAAGTTTATAACATTGATTAGATTGATGTTATGGTTGCCCTGTGTATGCCAAAGACTCCGGCTAGTTTTAATCGAGAGCTAGGTGTAGGTTCGTGCTTGGGCCATTTTTTTCTAAGTCGATAATTGTTTAATATTTATTATGATAGTAAAAAAAGAATTATCTTGAGCGCCACTGATTTTTTTCTATCCAATGTCCTGGGCAAAATCAGAAACCAGTACTAAGAATTTGAAGTAATTAAAATAAAATGCTGGTACCTTTACATGAATATAGCTATATTTTCAGTTTCGGTGTTTGTTTCAAATCACTATTTTTTTTGTAATGTACAGGTTATTTAAATTTAACTACATATATATTATGATACATTATGTATCCATGGGTCTTATTAAAGTTTAAATTTGATAAGAATAATTAGTATTTGAGGTTTAAAGATAATGAAAATTATAATGTCATAAAAAAGGGGAAATTTGACGCCACGTGGAAATTCATGAATGTCTAGTGCGCCCTGTAAATCAATAAAAAAATATTATCCTAATTTGGCTTTTTACATTTTTATATAGAAGTTAAATAGTTTAGATAAGTGAAATTTAGGATTGATTTTTAATAAAAAAAATACTAAAATGGAAAGAACTGGCCTTAATTTTTGTCGATCAGATGGAAATATCTTCAAGACCAGTCTTCACAGAGGCTTCGGTGGTAAAGTCCAATGTTCTTATGGAGTTTACATTTCAGCTTGCTCGCAACTTATGGTGATCCGTGACATAATGCTGGACACAATCAGAGATCTCCTTAAAAAACAAATCCACGATGAGCCGTGATACAATGCTCAGAGTCCTCTCAAAAAACCATTTCCTCGGTGAACCCTAGAATACATCATTGCTCTATGAGCACCAAAATGTGTCCATATAGTGATAAAAGAATCACTTTACGAGATACATACCTCTATTCTCGAGGGATTCCTTTACCGACGTCCATCACGTCGAAAACAGTCACGAAAAATATTCTTTTTTTAGTATTAAAAATCAATATACATCTCAAATATTGACGTCTCGATAAATATTAAATTCAATTCTTACTGCAAGATTATATAACCTTTAAAAATTTCACAGGATGATTTAGATTTTTGCAGCAGACTCCTTCACGACACGACTTTACATGTCGAAGACCTTGAAAAAGTACCTCTTGTTCCTGACATCTTTTTTAGGGAAGTACCTAATTCTTTTTTGTCCCTCATATAGCCGTTGTGCTTGCCTGTTGTTATAATCATTTTCAATAAATATTTTAAATATATATATATATATATATATATATATATATATATATATATATTATATATATATATATATATATATATATATATATATATATATATATATATATATATATATATATAGAAAAAAATCTAAAAAATCTGAAACCAGAGTAGTGGAAATGCAGTCAATTGAAAGGCCACTTTAAGTAATTAAATCTTTATTGAAAAAGTGAGCTTTCGGAAAACTTTTTCCCATGGTCAGGACAATCTAAAATAAAAGAAAATGATTCTTGTTATGAAACCAACAAAATAATTCTCCTTTTTACAAAGTTCTTACCATATGTGAGTTGAAAACATGAAACAGGTTTAATAGCAATGAAGAACAAACTTCATTCACATTCCTCTTTAAACTACATTGACTTTAACTTAGTTTTTAGCACGT
>JAHBCN010003345.1:0-76758 GCA_019359885.1 Listronotus oregonensis | reverse complement strand
GGGCTTTTGAATTTTTAAAATTATCCCAAAAAAAGTTATTAACAAATTTTAAAAATTTTTTAATATATACAACATTTGGTCAAGTTTTACTCCCGGGTATTTAAGTCTTCCTAGGAAAGTTTACTCGATTCCAGTTAACTTTTGAATTTATCTTTACCTAGGCAGAGTCAACTTACTTAACTCTTCTTTTTATGCACATTTTTTTTTTTTAATTCGAGATATAGTATTTCCAAAAAATGTCATCATAAAATATTTGAAATTGCATAACTCGGGGGGTTAAAATAATGGATGAATAAAAGTTGGTTTAAAAAAAAAAACAAATTTTGGAATTGTTAATATGGGAGTAAAGACTTCTGATTATCCGGAAAAATAAAAAGTGGTAGTGTTTTTGGAACTTTATGCCCGGAGGGTTTAAAAAGAGGAATGGAAGTTTGCATAAGAACCTTGTACTAATTCATTGATATTAGAAAATAATATCAAATGAAATACGATAAAATTGATGTTATTTTTTCTCTAATACAGACGTTTATAAAACAATTGCCAGTTAAAAAATTTTTTTCTTTATTGGTGTCCTAGAATCTATTTATATACAAAATTTGAAAAGTCAATAAATGAGTGAGTCAGTCAGTAATAAAATTGACTTTTCGAAATCAAATATCTCAAAAACCACTAACCAAATTACTTTCTTAATATTTTCACAGTAATTAGAATACTTATGTTAATTTACATACCAAATCTCATACCTTTATGTGTAACGATAACTAAGTTATAATAGAGCGAAAACAGGCTGGAACATTTCTTGTAAAATACATACTGGAACTTGGTCTGGCGCACTGAAAATAGAAAATAATCAATACCTTTTTTTTTTACAGAAGATCCACGAACTTCATACAGGGTAAAAGCACTAATAAAAGTAAAAGATGACAGGGAAAATATAATTTCGAAGCAATCAGATAATACCTTACCAGCCAAACCTACTGGTAAGTAAATTTAATGCGTTTTACTGCTTGTGACACTTTCAGATAAAGCTATTATAAATAATGATTAAACAAATCTGTGATAATATTGTTCATATCTAATATTTAATAAAAATTCGATTGCATTTTTAGATTTATTGTTACCAGAAAAAAAGAACGCTGAAAAAAAACACGCTGATACCCTTGTGTTAAAGCCCATCAACAGTAAAGATGAAGAAAAAATTGATGAACCCAAGGTGTTACAAATAACCAAAATAACAAACGACAATTCTGAAGTTACTAAAAGTAAGTAATATTACAAAAGTATAAAATTAAGATTTCTTATAAAAAGATATAAAGATATTAGGTTAATTGTAAGAAAAGGCTTTCTAAAAAAAAAATATATCCAAAAAATATGTAATATATCCAAAAAATATGTAATTCGCTAAAATGATATATCTTACATATGTACAAGGTGGTCCTACATTTTTAATCCAATGTAGGTAAAGTTGGCGGTATTTCTCACACAGGAGGTCAATTCTCCAGTCTCCACTGAAAACTGTCTGTTTGGTTTTACCTTTCTAAAAGTTATGCGAGTCCTAATCTCGAATTCAAAAATTTGCAAAACTTGGCAACCGTTTAAATGTGAATAATCGAATATAAAAAGTGTCTGTTTTTTGGAATTTTTGCTGCTTGAATGGTCCTTTGTCGCTCTCACAAAAACGCCGCTTTTGGAATTATTTGATATGGTATTGTATACCAAACTAAATTAATATAATTAAGTTTATGTCAATATTTCCCTATATTTTTTTAAAATTCATACAAAACCGTTTTTCAAAAAAGTTAGACATTGTGTATTTAAGATTGGAGAATACACCGCCTGCTCTACTCCCCCCCCAAAAACTTATGATATAGACTTAAATTTTTTTGATTTTTTTTTAAAAAAACTTTTTAGGGGATGGGGGAAAACCCCAAAAAAAACGAAGGAGATCCCGACCAAAAGGTAAATCTTGTTCATTAGTATTCGACATGTGAGTAGACATACGTAAATCTGAGATAGTTGGGGCCGTCTGCTATGCGGTCTACCCAAGGAAGTTTAAGTAGCGAATTAAACTGTTGTGCTGAGTTTTGCAAAACTTTTTCAAAAGAAAGTTTAAAGGTGTATGGAAGCCCAATACTGTAGAACAAAATTGTCCAGTCGTGCAGGGCGGCGGGAATCGAAATTGGCCCCGCGGGTTTGCGCAATGAATAGTAGGTCAGAGCCGGACTTCCATAATTCTTTGTTACTATCTATAAAGTTGAAATCATCAAATCCCAAAATTTAAAAAGCAATCACTGTTTTTTTCATTTTTGCACAAAATTGTTGGTTATTAAACGATACTACCATAGAATATTTAAAATTATTTTGTAATATTGGATTTTATATCATCTGATATAATGGGGGAAAGAATAGAGGGCCCCCCTTTACAGCCTTCTATTTAAATGGTCGTTTTTTTTGGAAGTTCTTTTTTTTTTCCAAAAAAATCTTTAAAAAATAAATAAAAACACGATTTTTTAAAAAAAATTTTTTTAAACATTGTATGATCGTTTCATGTACTTATCACCAATTTTGTAAAAAAAGAAGGGCAAGATATGAAAAGGGGAGTTTAATCTAATCCAAGGGGTTGTGGTTGTACATTAAAAAGTGAAAATTTTTATAACTTTTTTTTAGGTATATACTTTTCACTAATAACAAACATACATAAGACAAAAAAACAGTGGTTAAAAATGTTTAGTAACCTTTGGTACCTAGGTATCCATTGTAACAGAACCCCCGTTAAATATTATGTGTCTACTGTTTAAAAAAAAAAAAATAAAATTTTTTTTTTAAACAAATACAGAAAAAAAAAAAAAGGAATTTAACAAAAAAATTTACTTCTTTTCATTCAATTAGAGGGACCTGTATATATTAAAATTTTTCCCGGTCTGCCTAGTGTTTAATAATTTTTTTTCCCTTTTAAAAAAATGTACTTAGTTATTAAATGAAATAAAAATACCCCAAAAGTAAACCCCTTTTTCTTTTTTTAAAATCCACAGAAATACACAAACATTGGGGAAAATTTCTAAAAATAGTTAAGATTGCCCTTACTTTTCTTACTGCTATTTCCTATGAAATTTTTATTTTCTATTATTCATAATTGAAAATTTTTTTTATTTATTCGGTTACCTAACGTTACGTCTCATAAAAAAAACACCTAATTTAAATATAAAAATAAAACCTAAAGTAAAAAAAAACCCCGGGATGTTCCCCCTTGGTTTCCCCAAACAAAACCTACAACCTTTAGTCATTTTGTTACGATATTAAAGTAACAAACAATATACACAAAATTATAGTCAAAAAATTTTAAAAACACTAATCACTAAAATGAGAAAGTTTTTTTTAATCCCCAAAAAAAGCAACCATAAAATATAATCACACAAAGCAAAAAAAAACGAAACTAATACGGCTTTTATAAAAGTATTTTAAGTTTTGCCCCCAAATACACACTGATTTATCAGTGTGAAAAAAACAACACATTAAATAATTCGTGGAATTTTGTTATTGGGAGAATCGGCGGGGGGCCCAATCTGACAGTTATTTTTTTTACTGGGCTGGACATTTTTGATCGAATCGGCGATAGTATTGGGCTTCCATACACCTTTAAACTTCCTTTGGTCCCACCCCCGATTTTTTGACCTGGGCCCTAAGATTGAAAAATACGGGCAAACCACAAAAAGAGGTAAAAAAATAACTCTCAGAGACAACTTTGCATTGCATAAAAAATTGAAATGATCAAGTATTTCTAATTTGTTTAAAACATCTTTAATTCATGCCCTTTCCAACGATATGCAATAACCATAATTTGCTTAAAAACAGCAAGAGTTATTTTTAACTTTATCAAGGTGGCCATTTTTTTCCGAAATTCTACTTTCGGTAAAGTTGAACAATAACTCTTGCTGTTTTTTTAACAAATTTTGGAAAATTCATATCTTTTAAGAAAAATAAATTGAAAAAATTTTTAAAAAAAATTTAAAAAAACTTTTTTTTTTAAACCTGCAAGTTGGCTCTCAAATTAAAATTTTTCCTCTTTTTTTTGGGGGTTTGACCCTTTTTTCTAGCCTTTGATTTTAAAAAAAATAAAAATGTTGTCAGTTTTATTATTTTTTAAAAAGTTATTTCAGTTTAAAATCCGAAAATTGAAAATTTTGAAAAAACAATTAAAAAAATTCTAAATACAAATTCTTAGGGCCAGGTCATAATATCTGCATAGCAGACGGCCCCACTTATCTCAGATTTACGTATGTTTACTTATGTGCCGAACACCCTGTATAACATTTTTGTATAAAATATTTGATGTGCTATTATTTTTGCGAAAAGCAAAAAAAATAATATTTTATTATTGTTCTAGAACCAAAAAAATTATACTTAGCGAAAACACAAGCTGAAAAATATTTTTTTTTCCCCATCTTTTCAAAAAATGAAAATTAGGAGATGTTTGTAAATTTTTTAAGATTTACAAAAGGGATTTTTTTTAGAAAAATTATAATATATTTTTAATTTTCAGGGGCACTTAAAACTATAAATGACAAACCTGCTGTGGAAGTTCTGATGACAAAAAAAGGTAAAGTGTTCTATTTTCATTAAAAAAAAACCATTCTCGGTATTTCATTTTTTTTTTTTGTTAGAGATACTGCTCTGGTATTAGGTATTCAAATATTAATAACGTTATTTTGTTTTGTTAATAGAGGTCCGGGGGATCACATCACATTACAGTTACATTTTATTCAAAAAAAACCCCCCCCTTAAAAACCCCAAAAAACTTTTTTTCCTAGACAATTGAAGGGATAGGGGAGTCTATCACTCTTTTATGGGTTTTTTTTTACGGATTTTTTTTAAAAAGGAATTTAGTCAATACTAAGTACATCACTTTAACATTTTTTTTTTTAAGAAGCACCGAACTTTTCATTTTTTTTCCCCTTTTGCACCTTTAGATGGGAAAGACTGTCAATTGCTTCGTGCAGGGGGTTTTTTCCCCCTTTCCCCCAAGCCTCCGAATTTTTTAATTTCCTGTTAATAAGGTACTCACCCACAGTGGTGGAGCCTAGGGTGGCAGTTTTTGGGGGTTGGGAAATTTGGGGACTAAATTTTTTTTTGTCTTACAGATATTGGGAAAATTTAAATTTAAAAACCCCAAAATGTATATAACAAAATTGTACATCAACGACAAAATTTTCCCCGTAAGAAAACCCTTTTTTTTCTTAAAACGGGGGACAAAATTTAGGATCTACCTTAAGAAAAAAAAAACAAAACCCTTTTTTTGGTATTTCGTATAAATTAAAACTAATGAACAAATTTTTATAGGACGTGTAAATTAAATTTTAATACGGAAAATCGCGCAAAAAAATATTGAAAAAGGTTTTTAAAAAACCCAAAAAAGTTTAAAAAAAAAAAAGCATGACCTTAATATACTTTCTTTTTTTTTTTGCTTCTGTTGCAAGAAAATTTGAAAGACGCTACAGAAAGTCCCTTTGGCTTTAAAAAATTTTGGAAATGTACATTATTAATGTTAAGATTTATTAATTAGTGTTATTTATATTTCTAATTTTTGTAAAATTTATTTTTAAGATTAACTTATTAGGTTTTTGTGTTTTTTTTTTATAAAGGATGTATTCTTAAAAGAAAATATGTAAAAGGTGAAATTTATACTAATGTATATTAACTACAAAAAGGTTCATGTGAATTATTCTATTTAAGGGTAATAAATCTTTTATATTCTATACATTAAAAAACATTTTTTCATTTGGCAGAATTTAAAAGTTATTAAAAATTATTGTTTTTAAGTATTTCTCTTCTAGATACCAGTATTATATTTTACGACAAATGTGTACCCCCCATCTCGGGAAAATAGAAAAATTTCGAAAAATACAAAGCTAAATTTCAGAAGGTAATTTCTCATTAAAAAATATAAAAAAACCTTTTTGTACATAATATGAGTCCGAAAATTCATAGTTTCTAAAATATAGGGTGTTAAACTTTTTTTTTTTAAAATAGGTTTTTTATTAATCTTAATAAACCGATTTACTTGAAATTTGTCCGTGCTATTTCTATTATTTACGGCCTAATTTTGGCTTGATTAAATTAAAATTATAAAGTCCAGTGGCATCTCAGAGGACACTTTATCCAAAATAATTAATTTATTAATAATTATAATTAAGAAAATGTACGCCACTGACTTTTGTGCAATTTTGTTTATTTTTTTAGTTTTCGAAAAAAACATAAAAACCAATTTATTGCTAGTTTCTATACTACTTTCTTACACCCGATTTCAGTAATTTTGATCTTTTCATTGATAAATTAAATAGGGTACTAAATAAAATATATAAGCCTACTTTAAATATAATTTTGACAGGAGATTTTAATATTGACCCCAAAAAGAAAATAAGATATACTAAAAAAAAAATAATGATTTATTGTCGGTTTTTTAAACTAAATAATTTTTGAACAAAAAACTAAATTTAATATGTGTTGGATCATGTTTTTCCCCCAAATCATTAGATTCTTATGGGGAATTTGGAAAAATGCTTTATCTGATCACAATACTGTTTTGTAAATTCTGGCGTATCTTGTGAAAAAAAAAAGAATATTTACATGAACAAAAACGTATTTTAAATTAAATAAATATTGAAATTTTTTTAAAATTCTCTCGGGGGAACTGGTGTAACTTTAAAAAGAGCAAGATTTCGATGAGTCTTTTAAATGTTTCTTAAATGTTTTTGTATTATTTTAGTTTAATTTTTTTTAGTGTGTTGTTTGTAGACTTAATAAGAAAATTTTTGGGGTTTTTCCCCCAGGTAAGAACATCTAGTCAAAATCTTAGGGACCTATTTCAAATGAAAAAAGTATAATTGTCTGGAGCCTTTTTAAAAAAGAGGCAAAGAGACGTCACCCTTTTGGTGAGTGAAACAAAGGGGGTTTTTTTATCAGAATAATTTTTTTAAATTCTGAAAATCCCACAAGGTCCCCCTTGGCAAGTTGTAAAACCTTTTGACACAACAAAATCAGCAACAGTCAATAACGACTATAAAAAATGGGGACAGATTTTATTTTGGTCCAGAAGATTGGGTAAGTTTTAAAAATTTTTTTTCAGGATCCCCCGAATCAAGTTTTAAAACAAATAAAAAGAAAAAAAAAAATTTAAAAAAAAAATATTTAGGAAAAACTCTGGTAACAGCATTTATTTGTTTGCATATAAAAAAACGTGAATTCTTAAATATTTAAAAAGTCAAAATTTAAAAAAAACAAAAGATCATTTGGGCAGAGGGTGTCCAAAAAGCTTTTTTTAAAAAAGAGGATAAAAAATATTATCGTTGATCCTATTTTTTTTTAGTGAAAAAAATTTTTTGAAACAGGCTTTTTTCCGGAAAATTGCTTAAAATTAATAAGGTTAGTCCCAGTCTATAAAAGGGGGAGACCCAGTTGTCGAAATTATCGCCCGGTGGCAATTTCGTCTAGTTTCAAAAAAATTTTTTGAATATTGTTTTGTGGAACGATTAAATCCTTTTTAATTCCCCTTGAGAATGTTTTAATTTCTAATCAGTTTGGTTTTCGGGAAAAAGAAGTGTACGGCAGATGCAATTAATCACTTTTATATGGAGGTTACCCCGTCAAAGGGGAGGGGGGTTGAATGTCCTGTTGGGGTTTTTTTGTGATCTTAGCAGGGCATTCGATTGGGGAATCCAATATTCTGTTGGGGAAAGCTTAAAAAACTATGGCATAAGAGGCCTCGCTTAAAAAACTGGATATCAATTTTTAAAAAAATAGACAACTTTTGTGTCCATTAACCAAGTAATAGATTCTAATAGGGGGGTTTAAATTCAGGCACAATAAATATTAATATAGGAGTGCCAAAAAGGGTCCATATTGGGCCCAACCTTTTAAAATTTTATATACGAACGACATAATTCCCCGGTTTTGGGAAAAAGGAATGCGTCCAGCTTTTTTATGCCGATTTTTGGTCCATTGTTTTAAAGGAAAAAGACTGATGAGATTTTGGGGGGGCTAACTGCAGGGGAATTTTGGCCTTCTTTCATGGTTTAGTGATAATTCTTTGTTTCTGAATATTTCAAAAACGAACTATATGCGCTTTCATACAAGACAGAATATGAATGACTTAAAAATAAATTTTTTAGATTGATAATCTGGATATAAATAAAGTACACAATTTTAAATTTTTGGGGGGTTTAATTGAAGATCTTTGAATTGGAGGAAACCCTTTGAACTCTTTGTTCTAAATTGAACATGCAATGTTTCCTTATTCGTAATTTAAAAGGAGTTCTAACAAAAAAAACAACTTTTTCGGTGTATTATGCACAAGTGGCCTCTCGCTTGAACTATGGTAAAATTTTTTTTGAGGGGGATGTCCGGCTGCCTCTCAAGTGTTCACTCAGCAGAAGAGAATCATGCGTTGTCTTGCAGGGTAAATCGCTTTATTCATGTAGAAGGCTATTTTTAAAAACTCAAACATTCTTACTTTGGCTTCTATTCTTATATACGAACCTTTTTTAAAGTTTTTAAAAAAAATAATCTTTTATTGTAAATGGTGACATACATACATTTAATACTAGAAATAAAAATAATTTTTTTAGTGCCATTTAATCGACTGGATTGTGGTAAAAACTCTCCATATACCTTAGGTTTAAAAAATTTTTTAAAAAACTTCCGAATTTGTTAAAACAAGATAAAAATCTTAAAAGCTTTAAAAAAACACTACGTCTATATTTTTTTTAAAAAAGTGTTTTTATACTTTAGAAAAGTTTTTTTTTAAGAAGGTCATTAATAGAAGGGGGAAAAATATTTTTTGTAATTACTTGTTAAAAATTTTTTACCATACATGTAAGATTCTACAATGTAATACCATGACGTTTTCCATGCATTTTTGTAAATGTCTTAAGGGGAAATAAAAGTATTTTATTTTTATTTATTTATTTTATTTATCCAAGAATCAAGATTCGTAATCGTAATAATGTACGTACTTTTCAGAAAATTATTTATCTGCTGTGAAATTTGTACTAGCACCAAAGCATAAGAAATATAAAGAAATCTAAGTTTTGATGGTCTAAAACGCATTCATATTTTTTTGTCGATATTTTCTAAATGTCCAATATTTCCATTATTTCCGAGACACGTTTGAAAATTTACGATATTTCCATTTCAATTGAAATGTTTCCATTTTAAATATTTTTATTTATAACACTTCTCTAAATCTTATTAAAAAAAAAAAAATTCTTTTGTTAAAAGAAAAATGGAAGTTTTGAAACAATCGTACTTATTCTGCTAAATTCAAGTTTTGTAAAGGTGATATATCGTGTATACATATCAATTAGGTGGTGCATACTGAATATAATTATTCTTCAAAGATGGCTATTTTTGCACTTATACCTACTATCTTCTCTACCTATCAATAAATGATCAGAGCATAGTAAATATTTACTATTTAAAAATACATACTGCCAGTGGCTAGTACGCCACTGACATAAAAAAATTTTTTTTATTTTTTTTCCCGCCCCATAGTTGCTTTTTTTAACGCACATATTTAGAAGTTACTCACAAATGACTTTTTTTCCCTTTTGTAATTAGTTTTTGCGTTTGCAAATTGGTTTTTCAATTAAAATGTTGTAAAATGGCTCGCTAAGTAAAAAACTTATAGAAAATAGACAATTGCGAACAAAACCATAAAGACGCACGATCGTAAAATATGGGGAAACATTTTTTTTGTAATAAAATCCCCTCAATTTACCTTTTAAAAACAAAAAATTTTTAAAAAATTAATTTTTTTTAATTTTTATACGCATCATATTCCTGTTAGTCTAGTAACTGAAGACCTAAAAGTACCCAAAGCTGTAAATAAATCTGGACCAGTTTTTATTTGTGGCGCAATTCTTAGATCTTCGCGGATGCTTTTTTAGCTCCCCACGAAAGAAAAAAAAGACTTAACATTTCATTCATAAGTGACACTTTGTTTTGTCCCAGCATTATCAATAAAATCATAAAGGGGGGGAAAAAAGGATAGAAGATAAATTAGGACTGATCAAGGGAACATTGTGGGGAACCTTGCAGTTTCGACCTGTGGCGTATGGTTTATTTTAGAGTTTCGATTAGATATAAATTTATTAAAAATATTAATTTTTAAATCGTTCTAATTATGGTGATCCTTTTAATTTCAGTTTTTAAAAAAAATATTGATTAGCAACATAAATAGTTATAAAAATATTTTATTCTAAAAATAACTAAAATTTTTTTGGTGTATTGGTTATTTAAACAAAATTACTTTTCTCCTATAAATTTAGAATAATGTGGGCCACAAATTAATAAAAAAAAAAAAAAACTGGGGATTTTTTTATTATATACGGTACACAAAAATAACATAAAATATTAGATAAAGGAAAAAAAAAAAAATTATCTACTTTTCCCCTAAGATAATATACAGTGTCAACCATAAAAATTCCGCATCAAAGGGAAAATTTTTCCCCCCAATTAATTCGGGAATTTTTTTTTTTTCCAAAGGTTTTTTGTTTGAAAAAAAAGCCAAATAATGTATACAGGGCCACAGATTCGAGTGCATAAAAGGGGATCGGGGTTTACCGTAAGATTTTGAAGTCGGTTAAATTATCCCAAAGTTGTTTTTTTTGTAATAACCTTTCCACTTTAAAGTTGCATAATTCCAGTACTTTTGGAGATATCCGAAAAAAAAAAAATTTTCCCCGATTTCGTTTTTTTTTCTGACGTTATTTAAAGAGATATGGAAAAAAAAAAAATCTTTCTCGTGGCCTTTTTTTAAGCTCTAAAAAAGGGGCGTTGAGTTTTTTCCCCCGGCGTTTCGTTTTCGTTAAATCATCATCAACTTTTTTTTAAATACGGACCGGTTTTTTTTATTTCATTTTTGAACCCCTTATTTTCCCCAAAAAAAAAAATGAAAAACGCAATTTTTTTTTAACAAATGGGGAAACGCCCCTATAAGAAATGTTGTGCGTTCCTTGTCTAACTCATTGTCTCTTATGGAAAATTTTTTTTATTTAACAGAAAAATTTTAAAGGGGGTTATACATCATTTTTGGGGAATTATAACTGCTTAAAAAAAAAAGCAATAACAATTGAGTGCCGTATTTAAAAAAAAAAAATTGATGATGGTTTAACGGGGAAAAGAAACGTCGTACCAAAATCTCTCAACGCTGTTTTGTAAAATTTTCCCGAAAAAAAAGTCTTTTATTTTCCATATCTCTTTAAATAACGTCAAAAAAAAAAAAAAACGAAATCGGCAAATTTCGGTTTTCCCCGGTATCTCCCCGGGAATACTCGGGGAAATTTTCAACTTTCTAAACGGTTTCTTAGGCACCTAAAAAACCCCTTTTTAATAATTTAACCGACTTTGTATCTCTTCCCCCGGGTTTAAGATCCCCATGCATGTACTTGAATCTAGCAGCACCCCCCTTAAAAGGTTATCACGTGACTTTTTTTTCTGTCAAATTTTTTTTTTAGAAAATCCAAAAAAAAAGCATTATCTTTCAAAATTTCGAAAAAAATTTTTTGGCATGTTGCAAAAATTATTTTGGGGGCAACTAAATTGATTGCAGCGCTCGCTGTGGTCAAATTTTTTTATAAATCATATCCCTTTTTTCCCTGGATATCTTCATCCCCAAAAAATTTAATTTTTAAAATTAAAAAAAAAAAAGTAAAAAAACCCTTTGAAAAATTTTTTTGATTTTTTTTAAAACCAATTTTAAATTCATACCCTTTTTTCCTTTCCAGGGGGGAATCTCCCCAAAAAGTGGAGTCAAAAAAAGTACTTGTTTTAAACATAAAAAAAATCAAACGTTATTAGATAGCCTTTTCCAAAAAAAATGATGTTTTTTAAATCAAGAACCCCCAAATTTACGGAAATTGTAAATATACAAAAAAAAAGTTAACAATAATTGGAAGTATTTTTCTATAATAATTACCTTCCATCAACAGATTGATTGTCAAATATATGAGGTAATTTTTTTAAATGGCTCCCCGGGCCCTTTAAAAATTTGCTATTGTTTGCCTTAATCCCCAAAAATCCTGTGGATCAAAATGGTCTGAGCTTAGCACAGGGGGGTTTGGTAAATGTTTTTTTCCCTTCAATTCCCCCCAAAAAAACCAAATGTTTCTTGTCATTGGATCGGGGAAAACCAAAATATTAGTAGATCCTTTTTATAATGTATAATTTCTCCCACAATATTATAAACCTACTCACAAACTAATAAATTCGATAATATTCTAATAAAAATAATAAAACAAGTACAATGCATAAATAACTTTTGGTCTAGTTATTTTCCCTTTCCCCGGCTATTGTAAAATTGTAAATCTACGCCACTGACCTGGGTAAAAACATCGCCTAGAAAACCCCAAAAACCAACTTACCTACCCCAAAAAACATCTTCGTGTAAATAGTCCAATTTTTACACAAAAACATTCACCCCACCTTTTTTGATTTTTTTAAATAAGTTTTTTTAAAAGTTTTAACAGATAGTTTTAATAAAAACACCACAAAACACTTAAAAAAATCCAGGACAACGTTGCACTACCCCTAATCAGGTTCATTCCATTTTTTTTCAACGGACCGTTGAAAAAATTTTACGCGCGTTGAAGGGGCCCGGGATATTCCGCCTGCGAAATTCATTTGCGGGCGAAATGTAGCAATGCGAAACGTATTTAACTTAACAAAAATAAATAAAAAATGGTTTGTGTAGCAAAATTATCTTTAAATTATTTATTTTTTCGTGTTTTCGAGTTCCTGTTTGCTTTAGAGCGAGAAAAAGTTTATCACTATTCCGACGTGGAAACCCGCTAAAAGGCCCCCCAAAAATGAGTTTTCCGCAAATATCTGCCAAAATATGCGAATTAGAGAATTTTTGTTTAACTAAAAATGAGATCACCTCAAAATCTACAAAAATGGTCTTCCCATTTTTTCAACACCAATATTTTTCGCAAAAACGGGTGTCGAAAAATCCATAACATTTCACACTGGATAGATGTGGCGAAACGGCTAAAAATGCAGATGGGCAAAACAATTTTTTATCAAAACGTAAAAAAGATGGTGAAGAAAATTTTCTGGGATCATTGAACACTTGCTAAGGTCTCATTAAAAAAAAAATGTTAATAACAAACCATTTTTTTTTTAAATATCAATAAATTAATGAGATACTGTAAAAAAAAAATTGACCACTTTTTTTAATATTCCAGAAAAATCAGAATAAACCCAAACTCATATGCAATGATAGGTACATTCTGATGAACTTTGAATGATTTAAAAATTTACATCATTGCCCGAGTAATTTTATTTATTTATTTGCTCATTCAGTACTTACAGAGAAATCCTCCAAATAGTACAACACACAGTTTACAATTTACAATGAACCTATACTAAGAAAAAAAAATACTACAACTGTTACAATACAAGATAAAGTAAAAAATACAGTACAATAATCAATACTTATAGATATTATTAGGTGATAAAGAGAAATTTAAAAAAAGTTAAAACACCACAGTCCTCCACAACTATTCCGTGTAATTTTTAAAAAGCAGCGACTTTATTCCTAAAAGACTCCGTAAAAGCAGGACAGATCAAATTCTTTATGTACATAATGGTTGAAATGGCTCATAAGTCGATTAAGTGGTCCATTTATACCAATATAAGTTCGGCTAATATTTACAGCAAATAAATCAAATAGCCTTGTCGTCCTGGGTGGAACTCTAAAATTAATTCGAGCTAGAAGGTCAGAGCAGTTTATCGTGTTGTTCAACAGTTTGTGACCAAACATTAGATCAAGTTTGACTCTGCGCAACTCCAAGCTATCCATACCCAAGATATTTAGTCTTTCTTGGTAGGATAATAATGATTTGTCCAATTTCAACTTGTAAAGCAAGTAATTCACGAATTTAGACTGTACTCGTTCAATTCTTTTTATATGGGTGTTATAATAGGGATTCCAGACAATACTACAGTATTCCAGATGACTCCTAACCAATGCAAAATATACAGGGTGTCCCAAAAGTAATGGGACACAGAGCAACAGCAGATTCCTTGGGTCAAAAGAATGCAATTTACGTAAACTTGCCTTATCCGAAAGTTAATAATAACAAAGATACAGGGTGTTAAACTTTTAATTTTGCTTTCGTTTTTCCTTAATAATTCTTTAACCAAATGACCTAGCGGTACAAAATTTGGGATCTGGGGGTTTTTTGAGGCGAGAAATTTAAATTTGTTCACGCTTTTAATGTTGCTACTAGAGGGCGCCAGCTACGGCCTACCTCACTTGTTTTAAATGTCGTAACTTTTTTTAGGCTTAGAATATTGACCTGTTTATTAAAAATTAAGTTACTATGAATCCATCTGCATCAAAAATGTATACTTTATTTAAGTCTCTAGGAGCAGCCGTTCTCGAGATAAACGCACTTTAAAGGATCTTGCAAATTTTTTATGGAAAATAAATTTTATCCAATTGTTTTCAAACTTTGCATAGTGGTAGTTCTAAACACGCTGATCAAAGGTCTTTCAGGACACAAAACCCGAAAACGCCTCCAACCCCCCCAAAATCACCCTCAAAGGTCGCTGGGGATTTGGGGCCTTTTGAGGGTGATTTTGGGGGGGTTGGAGGCGTTTTCGGGTTTTGTGCCCTGGAAGACCTTTGATCAGCGTGTTTAGAACTATCACTGTGCAAAGTTTAAAAACAATTGGATAAAATTTATTTTCCATAAAAAAATAGATACGGGAAACGTCAAAAATATCTTTTGGGCGGTGTATAACTACTATCCATCCTTACTATAGACGATATTTAACATTGTTGAGCAACTTTGTTTTAGGGTTAAATATTTTTTAAATATTGTTTAAACTGCAAAGCTTCGCTAATGAGTTTTTCTTCAAGATCTTCATTGTAATATTCTATGAGTTTCTTACAGTCACTCCGCACCAATATCGTCTTTTAAGATATCCCCTATATCAAATAAACATTTAAATTTGACTGTTATATCTTAATAGACAGAATTTTGGCCACGTAAGTTGTTTATCAAAAAATCCAACAGCCTGTTGATAATCTCAACTCTTAATATTACTTTTCCAATAAACATAGGCATCTCAGTTTCCTTTTAAGCCAGCAATATTTTTTTTGCGTTTAATGGATTTAGCAAATTTCTTTTCAATATTTTTATTCAAGTTTTTTCCGATGTCTTATAAAAATTATTTTAAAAAATCCAATAAATGGTATCCTTCTTGTATATTTAAACCAGGCGATTAAATTTTGGTAGAAACCTTATTAAAGCTCTCTAGAACTCCCAATTAATGTTAACATAACAAATTTTTAAATTTAAATTTCCCATCTTTTTTCTAAGTTTTGGGTTTCCTTTTTCTCAACTGTTCTGTAAATTTTGGGGAACAATGTGTATTGCTTTATTTATGTCAATTTTTGCTCAAAGCTTAAAGAAAATAAATTTGTTTACGCACATTCTATTTAGTGTGTCGTGAATAGTTTTCTGGTTTTTTATTTCTGCTAATAATTACTGGGGAACTGGAGGGTTAGATTTTAATTAATTTAAACGATTTTTTTATGGAATTTGGAATTTGGAGTATATTCTTTAATGTGGATCTCTGCGCGCCTCACTTCAGGTACTTAATACCGGCAAATCAATTAGCAGCGGGGCCAAGAAACTGGATTACTTTAAAGGCACTTGCTAGAAAAAAATTATATTAAAAATCACCTATTTTCAAAACTCACGTCTCTCCTGCGACTATACAAATGTAAACATACCGCTTTTAAAATTGAAATAAAATAAAACAAAATACGACCATTAAAACGTTTAATTTCGACCCTGAAGATATGGCCGCCCATTTTTGAAGAAAATATTAATGAGATCCTCGTTATGTGAAGCACCAGACAACGTAAATATAATTGTCATAAAATTTGAATAAAATAAGAGTCTTTCAGAAGATCTCAGCTACTCTAGTGGCCATTTCGGTGAATTTATTATATACTAAATGGCCTGGTTATAGAATTAATTTTTGGGGTTGAGACACGTAAGAAATTATAATTTCTTTCGACTTTAAAATAATCCCACCAACCACACTTACGTAAAATAAGAGCCATGTGCTCGTCTAATCTTCTTAAGTGAGTACAAAGATCTAAAATTAGAGTTTTGTTCATAATTTTGTTTTTTACGATCTGTTTGTATGAATAAATGTTTTTTATCCAACACCTGCTAGTTATAAGAATCATTTTTGACCCAAATTTGGGCGTGTTAATTTATGAAATAACACCCAATGGGTTATGGTCAAGGGAAGTTTAAAGGCGTATGGAACTCAATGCTAGGGGCCCATTCGATCAAAAAAGTCCAGCCCAGTATGAAAATAACTGGTCAGATTTGGGCCCCCGCCGATTCTCCCGCAATAACAAAATTCCACGAAATTATTTAATGTTGTTTACTTACACACTGATAAATCATGTGAAGTTAGCCAACACATTATAATTTTATAAGAGCCAGAGTCCGTTTTTTGGATTGATCAAAACCTTCTTATTTTAGTGATTAGTGTTTATTAAATAATTGTGACTATAATTTTAAAAATGATTGTGTTACTTAAAATTATCGTAACAAAATGACTAGAGGTTGTATGGTTTTCTTGAAATTCGGGGGAACATACCCGTCTTTTTAAAAATTTAGGTAAGTATTTTTATATTTAAAATTTGGTGCTTCTTATAAGACGTAACGTTAGGTAACCGAATAAATAATAATATATCAATTAGTTAAAAATTAAAATTTTTAGAAATATTAGTAAGAAAAAGTAAGGAACTTTAATTCTTTTGAAGATTTACTTGGGTTTTTGTATTTCTGTGGATTATTAGTTTAAAGGGTCATTAGGAGTCCTTTTTTTTCATTTAATAATTTAGTACCCTTAAAAAAATCCCAAAAAATTTTTAATTACTGGGCAGACTAGGCAAATTTAATATATACAGGTCCCCCTAATTGAAAAGAAAGGAAGTACAATTTTGGTACGGTTTTTGGGGCGCTGATTACAAATCTAAAAAAATTCGGCACGTTTTCAAGATATTCCCTCTAAATCGAAAATCAAACCAACCTTATTTTTAAATATCCTTTCCCTTTTTTTTGCACAAAATTTTGATTTTTCATAAAAAGGGCCCAAAACAAATTTCCAAACACATTTTAAAAACTTTTTTTTTTTTGTTTATTTTTAAACTTTTTTTTTTACAAATATGGTTTCTGCCTTTGAACCAAAAGTTTTGCAATTTAATGGAAAAAAAATGTAAAATAAATAAAAAAACAAGGTTTTAAAAGGTGTTTATAAAATATCGTGTGCCACTTTTGTGTAAAAACCCAAAAATTTGTAAAGAGGAGAATATAGTGAAAATGAGGTTAGTTTAAATTTTTAACTTTGATGATGAAGATCTCGGGAAAAGAAATGTTGCCGAAAAGATATTTTTCAGATTTGTAATCAGGGGGTTTAAACCCTGTATACCAAATTTTATCCTCCGGAGAAACTTTTCGGTTTCTCCATTTGTTTAAAAAAAAAAATAGATTTTTCTTAATCTTGCATTATCAACTTTTAAAAACTCTTTGCCCTCCCGAACACATAAATTTTAAAGGATACTGTTACAATGGATACTCAGGTACCAAAGGTTACTAAACATTTTTTAAACCCCTGTTATTCTATCTCATGAATGTTTGTTATTAGTTAAATGTATATGCCTAAAAAGCAGTTATAAAAATTTTCACTTTTAATGTACAACCAGAATCTTAGGATTAGATTAAACTCATTTACAATTTTCTTGCCCTTCTTTTATCACAAAAAATTTGGGGATAAGTGCATAATACTATTATTTAAAAAGTTTGAAAAATTTTTTTTAAAAATCGTTTTTATTTTTTTACAAAAATTTTTGTTAAAAATAAAAAACTTCCAAAATATCGACCATTTAAATAGAAGGCAGTAAAATTCCATCTTCTTTCCATATTATATCAGATGGGTATAAAATCTAATATTACACAATAATTTTAAATATTCTAAAGTAGTATCCTTTAAAAACCAACAATTTTTGGGAAAAAATAAAAATGAATGTTGGGAATTTTACATTTGATGATGTCAATTTTATAGATAGTAACAAAGAATTATGGAAACCGGCCCTGACCTACTATTCATTGCGAAATTCCCGGGGGCCCAACCCCTATTCCCGCTGCCCTGCACGCCTGGGCAATTGTTTTTATTGGGCTTCCATACACCTTTAAACTTCCTGGTTATGGTTTATAACATACTATGATCCTTTAAAATTTTGAAATACGCAGCAATTTTTGAATGTATTTTTGACATGTAGTCCAGTAAATGAAGGGACAAAGCTGTAAATAAATCAGTAAAGTTTTGCCTTGTGGAGTAATTTTTAGGTGTTCGGGTATGCTTTCGAGCGAAAAAAAGCTTATCAACATTAACAGGTGGGAAAGGGCTGAAAATGGACCCTCGATGCCCGAAACATTGGTTTCCCGCCAATATCTGCCAAAATATGCGAATTGGAGAAGTTTTATTTAAACAAAAAATAAAGATCGCCTTGTAATCTACTAAAATGGTCGTTATAATTTTTTTCGAAAATTGATAGTTTTCGAGATAACGGGACCCAAAAAAGTCCTTCATTTCAGCTGCCGCTCTACCCCCAAAATGCCGCTATTTTTAAAGGTGCTTTTCCCCTATGGGGGTTGACGAACGGGTTGCCGCACAGCGTCTGACCCCCAGTACTGCTCCGTGACAATTCATTTATCCGTTTCTTTTCGAGCGACGCGCGTCTACCCCTGTCGAGGCAGTCAAGCGTCAGCCGCCGGTTGTCAAAGTCGTGCCTGTACTACATTTAATCTAAAAGATTGCCTAAATTATTCTTTATTTTGCATAAATGTCTATTTATTAAAGTTTGAAAAAGGTTTAAATAATGGATGAACTGGTTCATTTTTCTTACATGCTTTTCAGTAAATCTTCGTCCTCAATTTTCTTCTAATAGTAAATCTAATAAAAATTTTTTTTGTTTCAATTTTTGAAAACTGTACTTTTGGACAAGAGATCGTAACTTACAGGAAGGGTACTGGCGTAAGCCGTTTGCGTCACCCCCCCATGGAAGTCCTTAACGAATTCCCCCAACGGCGGACGAATTGTTCCTACCAGGTAATAATGCACATTTCCCTTTCCCAAAGTTCATAGGAATGGGAAAATGCACCCTTTCATTGCATATGATTTTTTGGGTCCATTTTGATTTTTCTAAAAAAAAATAAACCCTCGGTTCAGATCCCAGAATTTCCCACATCTTTTCTTGCCTTTATTTGCTGCTTTTAGCGTTTCCAGGTTCAAAAAACTTAGAATAAACGCGAATCAAAAATTCATCATCTATTGAAAGATTTTTCCAAAAGCACATCATGAAAGCTGGGGTTCCGTCTAAACTCCCTTTAAAATAACAATTATTTTCAAAAAAATTTCACACCAGTGACTCGGGGATTCACAACTAACCACATTTTCCAGTATGATTTTTTGACGGGCCCTTTTGGGGGAAAAATTTCAGAAAGGACCATTTTTTTAGATTTTGAGGTTGTCTTCATTATTTGTCTGAACAAAAATGTTCCATGCATAATTTGGCAGATTTTGAGGAAAACTTATTTTGGGACTTTGGGGGGGCATTTTCGTGGTTCCCACGTCTTATTCCTTTTTTCTCTTTGGGTACTTTCAGGTCTTCAGTTATTGGACTATAAATAATTTTAGAAAGAAAAAACTCTTTTGTATTATCACTCCAGGCGCCCTTTTATTTAAAGTCTTGTATTTTAATAATATAATCAAATGTTAATTTTTGAAAGCGGCTTTTTATTCTTGAGCCTCCGTATGAATAATTCGAAAATTCCTTGCTCAGCTTTATCGTTTCGAATAATGAGAAAAAAATCGTAAATTTGAAATATTTGACATATATGTTGTTTATTGGAAATTAAATGTATTTAAAGATTTCAGAATTATGGAGAAATGTACTTTAGAATTCCAATAAATTTAACTGCTGGTGTCCTTACCGTACGGTAGAAAAGACTCTTACTAATAGTTATAAGGTACTTTCAATTTTACACTTTTTTAGACTAGAAAGTTGCTTTTTGCGATATATTACAGTCTAGATTATCAAAGGATGAAGGGGAGGACATAGTGAGAAGGTCTGAGCTTTGTGAGTTACTACAAAAGAAATGGTTTAGAATAGAAGCCACATCCCCTAGAGCATGTATTTTATGTACGAGACAAATTTCCCGCAATTGATTCACACGTGTGGATTCGGGAAAAATATACCGGGAAATTTTATTTGAAGAGAAAACAAGTAAATATTTTTTTTGGGGGTTATCCACAAGTAAAAAAGGGAATGCGAGTTTGATGTTTTTGTTTTTGACCTGCATTAACATTGTTTTTGGGTTTTTGACATCCAAAAAAAAAATTTTTGATTTGAAGAACCCGGTTAATTAGAAAGAGGGGGAAAATTTAGCTCCATCAAATACCAAAAGTTTAGGGCAACAGAGTGAATGAGTGGTAAATAAAAATATAGTCAATATTATTTCATTATTATTGTCTAATTATAATTTCGGATTTTTCCGAAAGTTGCCTCTCCGATTTACCAAATTTGGTATCCGGGGGTTTTTTGGCGCTGATTCCAATCTGAACCAGCCGTTTTCGTTTTTGAATATTTTATCATCAAATTTGAAAATCAAACTAACCTCATTTTCACTATATTTCCTCTTCTTTTGTGCAAAATTTTCTGATTTTTATTTTTAAGTGGCACACAATATTTATAAACACCTTTAAAACCTAGTATATTTATTTTACCCCTTTTTTCCAAAATTGCGAATTTTCAAGTTTAAAGGGCACCCACCCATTTTGTTTAAAAAAACCCCTAATGATACAGGGTTTCCCAATTTCCCTAAAGTGGAGTTTTGCAATTAAATGGAAAAAAGGTGTAAAATAAATATAAAAATAAGTTTATAAAAGGTGTTTGTGAAATATTGTGTGCCAATTTAGTGTAAAAATCAATAATTCTGTGCAAAAAGAAGGAGGGATAGTGTAAGTAAGGTGAGTTTGATTTTCAACTTTGATGATGAATACCAGTAGAACTATTGCTGGAATTTATGCTTACAAATTATAATTTTATAAACAGCTGTTAGATTAGTTCAACGTAACCAAGAAAGGCGAAAAGTTAATAAATAAAAAATTTTTTTGTGTTCTCTTAATTATGTCAACGAAAGTTTTTACTGTTAGGTGTAGCAACAGTTATTTAGTTCTTTTTTACTTTACAAAATAATACCAGGTGAACATCCACCGGAAAAAGTACTACGTCGATTTTTGCGCCATTTCTCGAAAATATAGAACATATTTAAGATTTTTATTGTAAAAATTCAAGTAATAATTATTGAACGTGTAATATACACATTATTGTATAAATTTTCGTCACAAATTTGTCCAGAGGTCCGAAAAACTATGTCCAAAAATTTTGAAAAAGATTATCCTTGATTAATTCTGAACATTTTTATGGAATCAATTTTTGCTGCATTCTGCAGTCTCTTTTGAGTTAAAAATTTTAGAACATTATGGCCGTTTGTGGAAATAATTAAAATATGTTGCCTCTCATTTTCACGTAGAAAGTCTTGTGAGGCTTATAAAGAGGAAGATTTTGAGCTAAAAATGTATGCCAAAACCTAATCTTGCCCTTCGTGTCATCATTTTTGCGTCGAATAGATTGGAGACAAATTTCCGGAAAATAAAAACCCAAATTAAAAACTTAAAAAGAGGGATCGATACGCAAATTCAAGACGAAAATCTTTTAAAAAATGAGCCCAACAGTTGAACTATATGAGATGTAGATTAATTTGTGTGGCACGGTATCGTTCTGTCCTATTCTGTGTCGTAGGAGAGGACATTTCCCAAACATGGGCTCAGTATTCAGACGCAAAATCTAATTTTTGATACATGCAGATTGTATAGATTAGAAGAAAGAACAACTTTTTGAATCGAATAAAAATTTAAGCAGGATAGGTTAATGTAAAGTAGAACTGTTTTAAGCCAAAAGAAATCATTTCCAATTAACTAATATTGGTTAGATACAGGCAGACAGAGAAGAAGAAAGAAAGAAAGAGACAGAGAGGGACAATATAAAGTAAAAGCTTAAAGCGGGCATGCATGTTGCTTTTATTAACGTATATTTGTTACACATGGCCATAAGCAGCTCGTAAAACTTTTGGTGAAAGAAAAAAAAACACTTTAACAACTCGAAAATGATTCGGTCGGCTTAAACGGTTTAGGAACAGGGTTTCACGTATGAGACGTGATATGTTTGTACCACTGGTCCAATCAGGTGTCAAATTTTTTAAAAGTTACTAAATAACCTGCTAATCAATTAAAATATTTCCTATATTAATTAAGGCAGTAACTTTTTGAATAATTACAATAGCCCTCTATTCCATTAAAAGTGATTTAATTTGAGAGTTTTTTTTTTTTTAATAATTTTCATATAAAATTTAGCTCATTATGAATTATTAGGGCATAAAAAACATTTTTTTAAGTGCTTTTTGTGTAAAGATTTTTTTTCGACTTTTTATATCAAATCTGAAGTGCCCAAACCTGCCGCCATCCACATCTACATACAGGGGGTAAAGGCGGTACCCAAGGGGTCAAAGGAGGTCAAAGTCCAATTATAGCACCGGGACTCCAAGATGGGAAATAGAGGAGGACCAAGGGTCAGCTCCTTGTTTTTAAAGCCCTCAGACAGGGCAACCCCTTTTTTTCATCCCTTTAATAGAACTTTCCCTATTGTCATACCAGATAGGGAGGACTGGAAGGAAGGCCCTCCCAAACAAAAACCCCATCAACCCGTATACAGATGGCTCCAAGACCAACAAGGGGGTAGGAGCTGGGGATCTATGGAGATGTTTTGAGAAAAGGTAATCTTAAGTCTCGGTCAGCACGCCACGGTTTTTTGAAAGGGAAAACGCAGCAATAGTAGGGCGGTGAGGATTAAAGAAAAAGAGGGGAAAAAATATCGTCATTTTCCAGATAAAACCAAGCGGCCTTGAACCACCGTTCCCCGGGTACTTCCAAACCGGGCGGGGGGAACAGGCCCTGGAAAAAGTCGGCTTGGAAAACAAACTACGGTAGCCTGGGACCAAGGCACGAGGCCATCCAGGTAACGAAGAGGCCCACGACCCAGCCTAAAGAGGATCAGGCCCATGGAAATGATAGGCCCAGAGCCATTCTGCGGATCCCGGCAGGTCTCTTCAACATCTATTAAGAGTTGGGTAGACAGACAGTTTCAAAGCTAGGGGTACAAACCCCGGGACAACGACAGGCAAAGCAGTTCATTAAGACCTGCTCGGCCAAGTTTACATCGGACCTACTGAGCCACAGCCGTGGTCGTAAGGATAACGGTGGGGTTCAACTAACAGCATTGTAAACTCCCCCAAGCACCGGGAAAGAATAAACCTGGGGAGGATAGCCTGTGTGGGTTTGCCGGGAGGCTGAAGAAACCCCCCTACATGTGGGGACAAAAGGGGCCCCATGCAGGCTTGGTTTACTAGGCTTGGAAGGAGAACCCAAAAACAGAATTATATGGAGTGGCCAGTGTCGAGACTCTGGAGTTAAGAAGACGGGTTGGACAAGGTACCCCCTAAAGAACGATAGAAGAAACCACAATAAATTGGTAAGGTTGCAGCGGTGGAGGTCTTTTTTCGCCATCTCCCCCTCCAAAAAAATCCTAATTAACCAACCCCGGGCCGGGTTTTAATTCCAAATACCCTTGTTGTTTTTTGCTAGTCGATAGAAGAAAAAGTTACTGGCTATTGCTTTTCTGGTATCGACTGTGTTTTATATTTATTAATTAACTTATTATTTTGCTACTTAGATTTTGACCAGATATTTTTTTTTCATTTGAATACTTGGAAAAATTTTAACCCCAAAACTGACAATTTATGATAAATTTTCATTAAATTTTTTTGGTTTTGTAGTTTTTATTTCTATATTCTAATTTTTCCCAAGAAAGGATTTTCCAGTAAGAATTATATGACTTTGTATTTATGTAGTAATCATGGTAAAAAGTTATACCTGTCACTACTTGTCATTTATTTTCCCAGAAAATTTTAAACAATTTATTATGGCTAAAACCCCCGCCCAAGAACGTTTGGTTATTGTCCAAAAATTTTACGAAAATTTGTTTTTTTGGAACATTTTTCGGGACTTCGGGGAAATTTTGGGTCTAAAAATTTCCCCCTTTATGTTTGAATTCGTCGAATCGTTGAGAAATTTGAAATAATTTTTACTCTTCACGATGTTAAATCTCCAGTAAGATGCCGAAGAAGATCCAAATTTATCAATTTCTGCCGTACTAAAGATTTAATTAAAAAAAAAAAACAATTTGGGAAATTTTTGCAGAAAGATTTAAATTTACACCGGGGAAAGAAAAAGGACCCAAGAATTTAAAACCATTTTTAAACCATCTTTTGGCGCCGAATTTGCTGCTGGAATTTAGAACATTCCCAGGGGGAAAATTTGCTGTCTCATTTGGTTAAGTGGATACGAATAAGAAAAATTGCCGTTTCGATGAAAACAATTCACAACAGATTCACAGAACCCTTTGCATCCCCTAAAGGCAAACGATAGTATGGTTTATTCCCATTGGGGGTATTGTTGGGAAATTTTTTTTTTAAATTAGGTTGAAGATTATGGTAAACGGTATTGACAGCAGATGAACCCTTTTTTTTGGCTAAATTTGGGTGCGCTTTATTTGAAGATAACCCCCAGAAATAAGTGGGAAAGATTTTCAAAAAATGCAACTGTTTTCTCTCCACAAAAAGCCCGGCATTTTTTCCTTTTTTAAATTTTTCTTTCCGGGGTTAAAAATTTTTAAAGGTTTTTGCAAAAAGGCCACAAACCCTTGATGCTTTTAGATTGAACATTGAACGCAGCATTTGAGATTACGCCCGATTTTTGCACAAAGTCTTCAAAAAAGAATTACACATTTAAACGACGTGCTATTCAAAAACATAAATGTTATCGATTGTAATTCAAGATAAAAAAAAAAGTATGGTTGTAAAATAAAATAATTTTTATATTTTTAAATTTTAAAATCATATTGTTTTTATTGGAAAACCCTTTATTTCCAACCCCTGGTATATTTCCGGAAAAAGAAATAACATATATTTCCAGAAATTTTCCCTTTCTATTGGGATACCCCCCAAAAGGAAACTTTTGTCCAACCCAACAAATAAAAACATTGAAGAAGTTCAAGATTTTGGTTTTTGAAACCATAACATTGTCTAATACTTTGGGGGAAAGTGAAATGTTATCTAGTTAATTATCTATATTTTGTAGGGTTTATGATTTTCGAGCTTTATCAATTTCTCGGGGCCCAGAACTGAGGCTAATTTCTTTGGGGCTTCTCCAGTTGCCGAGAATTTAAAAAAAGCGTGTACTAACACTTTGTAAACCGTCTGAACCCCAGCTAGAGTTTAAACACTAATGAAACCCTGGTGAATATTGTTCCAACCAAGCCGCTGAAAATTCCCCAAATTTTTTTAAAAATCTCTAGAATTCCCCAGATCAAAATTTAAATAGAAAAATAATTTCCGAAAAGACTTTTTTTTGTGAAAAGGGGTTTAAAATACATAAAAATAAAAATTATTAAAATAAAAAAATAAAAAATTAACAAAAAAAAAGTTTCTAAACAAACCCCCTTTTAAAATTTTAATCCAAACTTTTATAAAGGTTTTTCTTTTTTATAAGACTTAAATGCTTTTCATTTTTAAATTTAAAAATTTTGGCAAGAGTTTTACTAGAAAAACGAATTAAACAACCACATTTAATGCCTCACTGGATAATTAATTTGCTTTTATTTTTAACTTTTTTAACGACTGAAAATACCCGCCCCGGGGCCGGCATTGTGGGGGAACAAATACACGGGAAAAGAATTTCTTTTTCCCTTAAAAAATTTTTTGGGCAACAACCACTTTTTAAAAAAGGGCAACAACATGCAGAGAGATGCCCAACAGGGATCTGTAATTTCCCGAATATTAAAAGAATAACCGATTAGATTAATCAGCGCAACAAGAAGCAATTTTTGAAAAAAAAAATAATTAAACCATAACCCAGGGTATAAGGATTTAATGGGGGTTTCTGTCATTAGTAGTCCATTTAATTTTAAAAATTGATAAATTGACTGAAATTTATAAATTGAACTGAAACAATCCAAAGAAAATTTCCCCAAAGATTTTTAGATAAAATTTCCTTTTCCCTATTGTGGAAAAAATCCCTAGAATTAGGAAAAAATTTCCTAGGTTGGCAATTGTGTTTTCCATTGTATTGTATTATAAAACCCGACGCCCCCAAAACGCTTGCCCGCGCGATCGGCGAGATCAAATCCACTGCGCTTTGCCCGTGTCCCCCCGCGCCGCGCGTTTAAACACGCAACGCAATTATTTTTATTTATAATTTCATAGACCCAAATGATTTCGAGTTCTGGAATTTTTCACATTCCCAAGCCCAAAGCCCAACGTTTTCCCCGGGAGAGCCGAAATTCTCGGGAATAAACCCCTAAAAATTTTGATACGACAATAAGCAAATTAGACCTCTGGCGCAAATCCCAGCCGAAAAGTCGTATTATTGCGCCGTTTAAAAGTCCATTAGCGACGAAAATATTAAAGGATACAAATGACAATGGGTCCATCGACGACAATATTAGAGAGTGGTGTTTCGGTTAAAAAAGCGACGGGGAGCCTGTCGAGGCTCGCGGGGGGCCACAGAGGTCTCCTCCCTTTGTTATTAGGTCGCTTCGGTCTCTTTTAAACACTGAGAGAGTTTAAATACGACCGTACAGGACGGTACTTATATATTTCTTTTATTTCATTGCCGACGTCAGTGACGGTTTTAGGATTTTCAACATTTTTTTTATTATTTAAAAAGTAAAATTTGGGAGCCACAATAAATATTATCGAGAAGTGTGTTTCCTGCGAAAAATAGTTGGAAGGCTTTGAAAAATATGTGCGATTGCCCATTCGACGCGGAATGCAAATCTGAGAAGGATATTTTGAGGATTTTTTCTGCCAATAAGGTTTGCAATTGTTATAGACAAAAAACGAAATAAAGAGTTCTATCTCCATTATTAATTTTTTTAATTTAACGCTGAAAATGGGCCTCCGCACGACCTTTTTGGTTGCGCGCTCGGCGTCAAAACCGAGAACGTCACACTAAATAATTTTTTTAGGGTATTAAATTTTAATTGAAAAAAAAATTAACAAATTTTGGTGCATTCAAAACACTTCAAAGAATTTATTCCCGTTTAAAATTTAACTCAAAGTTAATTTGTCAACAAGTTAGAGAATAGACAAAACTGTTTCGAATTTTCGTGTTCATTGTACATTAAAAAAAAAAGTTTAAATAATTGTCGTATATATTTTTTGCTTCGTGAAGCTCTTCTTATATACACACCTAACAGAATCCCGCCATAAAAGTTTAAAAAAATTAAAGCTTTGTTATAATAGTTTTAACTTTGACAATATTACCCTGAATTTTTATTTTTTTAATAATCTAGAAAACCGGTATACTTTATACTTTTACCGGTATAATTTTTGTATGCAATTCTACTTTCTTTTCCAATTGGTTTATAAGAATTGCTATTTTGTAAGGGGTGGTTTTTAAGGATTGAAAATTTACAAAATAATGAAATTGTAATATTTCAGGCGGTAATATTCTTAATTATTAAATCTGTCAAGCTATTAATTTTTTGGGGATAAATCTTTTTTTTAAATTAAGCTATAATAAGGGTTGATTTATAAGGGTCGAAAAGTTGCGAAATAAAATTGGTACATATTTTAAGTAACAGCATTCTAAAATTAAATCACTATAGTAAATTAATCATTTTTTTATGGTAAATATTTTTTTTTACTTAAGCTCTAACAAGGGTTGATTTTTAAGGGGTTGAAATTTTAAAATTATATTCTAAAGCATAAAACAATTATTAATTAACTAATCCAAACCAAATTTTACCCATCTTAAGGTTTAAAATTTTATTCAATAAGTTTTGACAATTAGGGGTAGTTTTCACCCTTAAAAAACAAACAGCGAACATCACCATGAAATAGAATTTGAAGTAGAGGGTTGGAAGCGCCTAATTCCAAATTTTTATACAAATCGATGCGGGACACAAAAATTGGGAGGTTTTGCAATTTTTTAGCTTCATTTCCGGGACAATAATTATTTATCATCAAATCGTTTTAATTTGTCAAATTTTTTTTTGTAAATCTCATAGGTAAATATTTATTATGCCGTAAACTGTTAAAATATTTTTTTTACAATAAAAGCGTCATTAGATAAAAAAAAAACGTATTTTTTTTGTAATTTCGTCATTAAGGGTGTTTTTTAAGGGTTGAGACGTTAAAACATAATGTTAGATATAACTCACAACATAAAAATAGATTCATTCTAGATATTTAGCTATGATTTTAATTTACATAAGGTCTATTTCAAGGGGTTTTTTGATTTTTTAGCATAAGGGGTGGTTTTTACCCCCTATAAATAAATAGCTTCTTCTTCTTTCACTGTACTAATGGAGATAGAACTCCAGGAGTTCTAACTTTTTATCAGAAATTTCCTTCTCTTGAAAGATTTTTTTTGCAATTTCGAAATGGCTTTTTTTTAATTTCCTTTTTTGTTAATAACAATTGCAATTTTTAATGTCAGAAAAAATAAAATAAAAAAATAAATAATTGCTCTATACATGTTTCGCTTGTTTCAGCCCCCCTTATACAGGGTGTCTCAAATTCGACTTTTACCATTGGGATCTCAGAAACGGCAAGAGATACGGGTAAGTTAAAATTAAGGCATAGTTGCATATAGGGGTGCCCAGTAATACACCGTTGAAAAATTAAAGTTATCCTTGTACTTTGAAGTATGGCGGAAAAAGTGAAATTTGCGATTTTCTATAGGAAATTTTTACACTTCATATACTGGCGAAGTCACAAATTTCTTAGGACGTTTCGTTTTCGCTAAACCATCATTAACTTTTTTTTAATACGGCTCTCGATTGTTTATTGCATTATTTTTTAAGAAGTTTTAATTCCAATTACAATGTTGTGTAAAATTTAATATTTTTTTGTTAAATAAACATATTTTCCATAAGAGAAAATAAGTTAGACAAGGAACGCACATGTTTTTTTATAGGAAGGTTCCATATTTGTTAAATAAATATAAAATGTTATACATTTTTGTAATTGGGATAACACAACATCGTAAGAAATTTTTGACTTTACCAATACATAAAGCGCAAAAAGTTCAACGAAGAATGTATCTTTGGAATTTGTGTAACTTTTAAAATAAACTAGTAAAAAAATAAAAACAAATATCGAAAATTTCAGTTTTTTCGCTATATTTTCGAAAGCACAAAAGATAACTTCAATTTTTCAACGGTGTATTATTGGGCTCCCCAGTACGCAACTTTGCCCTAATTTAAACTTTTTCGTATCTATTACCGTTTCCGAGATCCCAATGGTTATAAAAGTTTTTAAAGTCTCTTATTTTGTTTATGATAATTTTTAAAATTAACGAAAAAATATTTTTTAAAATTTTTCTTAATTAAAAAAATATGGTTTTTAAAAAAACAGGTTATTTTCCGAAATTAGCGACTTAATTAAATTTGTTTGAATTCACGAAAAAAGTACAAATAGAGAATTTGCTTTTAAAACTTAGATTTTTCTTAGGAGCGCTGTCAAAAAAATTAACTTTTGCAAATTCCAAAATAATTTTTCCACAATCCCACAGCCGCCACTGACCAACGGTATATTAAAACTAGGCTTGAACCATGACAAAGTATTTTCTGACGTTTCGGTTTGGATTGCACAAGGTATCTTGGGAATCTGTATGTTTTGGTAACATGAATATTAAATTAATTTTGCAGAGAACAGCGAGTTTTGTATTTCAACTAAGATTTTTAGAATCTAAATAAGTTGCTGTGAAATGCAAAATTTGCATGTTTCAGTGCACGGAATTGGGGAAAAATGGGTTAAACATCGAAACACCCGGCACCCACGGTACTCTACTATTTGGGCATCGACCCTTTGTAGACTGTCACAAGGATAAAAAAGTTACTTGTGCGACCCATTTTAGATGCTAAATTTTCCTAACAAGTTTTTAAAATTCTCGCATATAATAATATGCAACAAATTTTATATAATGGCGGAGGGTTTTCTTGCACCATTGATCAAATTGAGCGATTTTGGATTGGCTAAAACAAGTCATGCGGGCCACATTCTAACTCGGCTCAGATTGCCTACTAGAGGCAGCCTCTCCACTCGACCGCGATTAATCGGAGAGGAAGGTAATGTATTCCGCTGGGCGTGCTAATTGGTAGGCAGAGGTACATATCCTTCCCCACCGACCAATCAGGTATGTAAAGCGAGAGAGAAAGTTTATACGGCTATTCTTCGTTCTCTCTAGCACGCTTGTTCGCACAGCCAGACGGCAAGGCTGCCTCTAGTAGGTGTATGCTCGAAGGGTCTGATAGTTAGAATTTTAATCCGTGTCAGGGCATTATGATGAAGTCAAGTGTAAAAAAGAAAGATAGTAACATAGACGGATCTCTCTATTTCAATATTTTAAAAAAATTGTTATAATCATTGTGTTTTTATGCCTAAATTTTCCATTTAAAGAAAAAATCTACTTAATCTTTAGAAAAAAATGCAAATTTCTTATTTCCTTTATTTTAAAAACTACAAAATATTTATTACATACTAATAATAAAATTCATAATACATGTTTAAGACAATATATAAATTTTCTATATACAACATATTTTCCTAAACACAAAAATAAATATACAAATAGTATTCACAAACAAATGTTAAATCTAAAGTCATATCAAACACATCTTTTCGTGTCAAAAATAAATTTTATAGAGGCTTAAAGGTAGCTCTGCGAACTGATAATAAGATAACGGCAAAATTTTAACTTTTCAACAAAAACATTTCAAAATTACGAAAGAAATATCTGAAAAAAGGGGTTTTTTATGTTTTTAAAACACTGAATTAGAAAAACTTTTATGTAAAAACTAATTTAGTCACCCTCATCGCCACTCCCACTTTTACTGATAATGAATCTATACTGAATCTCTGACTCTGACTTTCTGACGTCACTGTGCTTGAAGCGGTTCCAACTACTCGACAGCCGTGCTGGGTGGTGTTCCTGAACTCGACGAATTAGCCCCCAGATTGTGCGTGAGGCTATGCCTTCTCAAATCACAGTTTCGTCTGAAAACTTTACCGCACGACGAACAATTGTACGGTTTAATATCTGTATGGGTTAGAAGATGCGTTTTGAGGTTAGAACGCTGATTAAACGATCGGGAGCAGACTGGACACTTGTGGGGCGATTCCTCCATGTGGAGGATTTTGTGAACGGCTAGAGTTCTGGACTGGCAGAATCCTTTGCCGCATTCCTGGCATTTAAAGGGTTTTTCTTTGGAATGAATATATCCTGTAAAAATAGAAATTAATAATATTATAATATTTACGAGTAGTAATAATAATATAAAAGGGAATAAAAAAAATATATATATATATATATATATATATATATATATATATATATATATATATATATATATATATATATATATATATATATATATATATATATATATATATATAAATATAATATTATTATATATATATATTTAAATAATATATTATTAACTTTCCTTTTCTGGGTGTGAGGTTTTCTTTATGATTTAAAACAACCAACTATTACTTGACGTTTCGCTCCTACATGGAGCGCTTTCTCAATAGATTATAGATAGATATAGGACAATTAACATTTGTAAATACTATACGGTCTTATTTTTTTTATATAATACTACCGATAACAAATAAATATAAACAAATTACACAGTAACACATACATTATAAAACATGGGACAATTAATTGTATTATTGTTTTTGAAATCAAAAGATACGTACCCTAAAGAAAACATAATATTGTTTACATTATCAATAATTGGTAAATTCACTGTCTGTAGCAGGAAGGATAGGTAATTTAATTTTTGTTTTTTGTAATGAACAAATTTATAAGAAATTTGTAAAAAAGGAAACAAATCTTTAATCTTAAGAGACAAGAGCGGAAAAGTTACTTTCCGCAAGTGTTAGGAACAATATTTTTTCTACAAGCGACGGGAAAAACCAACATAATTTTAAAGATTTATAATTAAAATATTATTTATTAACGAATGAATTTAAACACTGATTATTATTATTAACATTTATAGTAAAGTGCAGTTGGTCGCGTTTTGCAAATTTATTGCTGATGCGAGTTGCTTTTCTGTAGAAAACGTTGACGGCGGCGGCGTTGGGTTCTTGATAAGCCAATGTTTTTCAACTATGAAAGTAGTTTCTTGAACCGAGAGGTTTAGTGCATTTGGAGATGGCATTGACGGTTTTTCTGGATAGTAGAAGGTGTTTCGATAAAATTCAGTATTTTGTTTGAAATATCCTTTCTAAAATTTGTTAAATCCTTCAGGTATCCTTCAGCGACTGATGTAGACTTCCAGCCTCAAAAACGTTTAATGTTGGATATTTGTTCTCCGAAGTTTGCGAGAAATGTTGCAGAGGACCGGCGAAAGCTATGCCCAGTATACAATTCCGGGTTAGGAAGTTTGAGATATGCGCTATTTCCGATGGCATTTTTCCGATGGTATTAATGCCGATACATTGTATTTACACACTTTGTGTTTATAGTTCACAAAAATCCCTATGGGTGTTGTCTTTTTTAAACTGGCTACTTTCTATAAGATTAATCGGCATTTAAATACAAAGCTTTAGAGTGTGATTTTTGAGTCTGGAATGTGTATCAATACTAAATTTTCTTGTTCTTCCATATGGTCTAGACATATTTTTGTCAACTCCTCTATACGACAAGCGCCCGCTAAGCCAAAAACCGTAACCACTTTTATATGTAAATAAGTATCACCTGGCGCTTCATTCATGAATTTCAATATTTCCTCTTTTAAAAGGACTTTAGCCTTTTTGGGTCTAAAACCAAAGCTTTGTTTTTAAGGTAGGCCGTCACTCTGAAAAACTTGCTTAAATCTATGTTCTTTCGTAAAACATCTCTTCTTTATCACACCCTTACTTTGACACCAGCTCTCAAACAACAAATTCTTTTTCATACCTGTCACGAGATTTCATGGGCAGAATATCTATACTTGCTATTTCTGCAGCTTCGATAATCAATGCTGGTAAATCGTCGTCAGAATCCATTGAAAATGTTTCTCCAATTTGGTTGAAAAATGCGTGACAGAAAATTAATTTTTGATAAATGCATAAACAAATAGTTGGTTACTCTGGATTCTTTGATAATTTATATAGAGTTATAAAAAATATGTACTAACATTTGGTAAATTAGGATTATTTTATTTTATTTAATAAATGTTATAAAAAGACTAAGCAAAATTATGCAAAATTTTATAATTAGATACTAATTTATGTTCCAAAACCCAAAAGATTTTACTTTTCCACATTAGTGCGGAAAAGTATGGTTTTCCGCACGCTTGTAGAAAAAAATAATTGTAACATTTAATATCAAACACTCCACGCTTTTTTACTATGAATTATTTTGTTGAGTACTTAATTTTTATTTTAATCCTATTTCAAATTAGTTAGTCGTAATTAATTATTGGACTTTCTATCACTGTAACACAAACTTTTAATACTTAAAAAAATATTTTCTACTTTTTAGTTCGGTTTACTATAAAACCGTGTTTTTTTTAGTTTTTTTAAATTATAATTTATCATATTCAAATGCATGTATGCAAAATACTAAATTAATTAGTTTTATTAACGTATTTAGCATACATAACATCTTAAATGAAGCGTAAGATTTAAAAATAATTTATTCAAATTAAATGTACTAATTGAGTTATTAATTGCTTGTAGACGAATAAAATATTCAAATCCCGAAATTTAATTTGCATATCAACATGGTAGACAACAGTTAAAGACAAACAGATTAGATTTTATTATATTACAGGGTGTTACGAAGAAACAAGACCTTGCAGATTTAATTTGTTTTAAATATTACGAGCGAGTGGTCGAACTAGACGGGTGAAAAGAACATGTTTCTGATTAAAATCTAGTCAACAAGTTCAAACATGTAAAGGATAAAGCTCCTAAAAATAGGAGCGATAGCTAGTTAATTTAAAAATGTCAAAAAATGGTTTGAAGCACGCAAAAATTGCAAATTGAAAAAAAGGTTTTTCGTTTTTTGTTAGTAGCTCCAAAACTCAATTAATTAGGAAATTTTAATAAAATCTTATTAAAGAGGAGACATTTCCAATAAAAGCGAAAAATTATGGTGTCTTCTAAATCTAAGTAAATAAATTCCCATTGCAAACAAGTTTTGAAGTTCAGTTTTTAACAAGAGACTAACAAGTTTCAAAACTTTATAAGCAAATCTTGAATTATTCAATTAAAATGTAATTGCAAAATTACCAAATTTTCGTTCAGGTAAACCAAACCAAACCGTTTTTTATAAGGCTTTGTCAAATCTGACGTACAGCCAATACAAGGAATGTTTTTTCGTTTCATAATCTCACAACCATTACATTCAAAGTAAAGACACGTTAACATTTTTTTTTATTAAACCTTCTATATAATGTAAAATTAAGTTTAACTAATAACAATTACTATCGATCATTAAAAAAAATTTTTATAATTTAAATTTAAACCAATAGCAGTATATGAAATATTTTTAATTTATTTTCTCATCAAGCTTATCTGGTCCTTTTCAACCATTAAACGTATTGTCAGTAAATTCGAGTCCAAAGCCATCGCAATAAATATTTGTAAATATTTAACTCAGAAGATCAAAAATAAATCCCAAAAAAGAGAGAACTGAACCCTTAATATTTTACCAGGAGTAGAAAAATAAAATGAAATAAAATACAATAACTTTTTAAAAAATAATAGAGAATTACATAAACATATTAATAATTAACAAATGTTTAAACAACCCCCCATTAACAGCTAAACAATATCCCATCCGATCATAAAATCCATTTCTAACGTTGCTAAGTTGATATTGCGAAATTTTATTACATTCTAACGAAATAGCGTTATGTAGCTGGTTTAGATTCTCAAATTTTACACTTTTATAAATAAAACTTTTTAAGTGAAAGAAAAAATTCATTCAGTGAAAGATCAAGTGACCTGGCTGGCCAAAATATCCGGTACCGTGGACCAATAATATTGCCGTTAAAAGCATTTTCCAGGTACTCTCTAACCATACGAGCATTATAGGTAGGGGTACCATCCATTTGGTATCAGATCATTTGATCTTCCCGGGCAACTTCTTCCAAGGCGGGTCGAATTGGATTTTAAAGTAAATCCAAATAAGTTCTGCTGTCAGGTTATAGTCCATAAAAAAGGGTCCAATGATATGGTGTCCGATTATTGCCACGAATACATGTATTTTTTTGGGATATTGTGTCCGAGTATAAACAAAGCGATGTTCATTTTCTTAGCTCCAATACCGGCAATTCTGAACATTTGGTTCATTGTTGAGGGTGAATGTACATTCATCCGTAAAACAAATATTTCTTAAAACATACCTATCGTTATTTGCTCTTTTCATCATTCCAAAAACAAACTGCCATTCTTCACTCGTCATCTTCTTCCTGCAGCTCTTGATGTTTTTCAAATTTATACGAGTAATATTGTGTTTTTTTTAAAGTGCGCTATACCGTTGTATGATGTTTATTTACCTCTTTCCCAAGAATCCTCCTAATAACCATTTTGTTTTCCTCCACACTCAGTAGAATATTAAGACTGTTCTCTCTTTCTTTGGCTCTATTTTTGATATCCTGAGTTGAACATTTACAATTATTTATTACGGTACCTTTGGACTTGAACTTACTGTCAATACGTTTAATAGTTAAAATGGACGGAATGGGCTTGGTGGGAAAATAAACTGAAAACATTTTAGAAACTGCTCTAAAACTGTTTCCCGCATAATGCCACTTAATTATGGATACTTTTTCGTCGACTGAATAATTCATATTTTTTTTCTACTACTGTATAAATAAGAAAACTTTGTGGTCCTAGCAACGCGAATGATAACGAAAGAGAACCTTCGTGTTACCTGGTTGCTAAGCGTTGCTAGCTACGAAAGTAATATTTTCAGCGCCTGGACAAAAAAGTAAGAGTAAAAAAAAGAAAATATGCTTGTGGGAAATATTAGGATTTATTTATAAAAAAAAAACTAATTTATGACAAAATATTTTAAAAAACTAGGTTAGGTATTAACATTAAAAGTAATTGTGCAATTTGAGCAATTAGCAAAAGAAATTGGAGGAATAATACTTGAATTAACATTTTTTAAATTTGTTGTTGGGGTATTTATCACCTTTAATCGTTAATATTCATATTTTTCACTGTTACTTCATTAGAGGAAATATTGGTAGGAATTTCGTGTAAAATCTTCTTTGAAATTTCCACCTTATTACTATAGGATTCAGCAATATATCCCTCCGCAACAGAAGAAGACTTCCAACCTCCATGCCTTTTAAGTCCAAAATATCGACATCCAGAAGCATTGGCAAGGAACGTAGTTAATGTTTTTCTAAAAGAATGGCCAGTGTATCTACTGATGTCTTCAAGCTTCAAAAAACTTCGCAATTTCTTTAGGTACATTTGAAATAGTGTGCTTTCCAATTACTTGATTAACACATTTACCTTTTCATAACGATACAATAAACGCTCATCTAGAGCATTCCTTGGTCTCAGTTTAATATATTCCGTAGAAATCTGACATAAGGAACTGAGCCTTCATCGTTGGTTACTACAAAGTTACTTTTAACTTTATTTTTAGACTCCACTATTTTACTATAGCCACGTCATTTCTTATTCTACATCACTTAGCTTCATTCTGTATATTTCGTCTGTTCGGCATGCCCCAGCCACTCCCATAATGGCTATTACTTTTATTGCTAAGTAACTTTGATCAGGCGCGTTAAGTAAAAACTTTATGATTTCTTCTTTTTTTTAAATTTTTGACTTTTTTGCCTCATAACCATCGTCTTTCCTTTTAATAAAAGCAACTAGTTTCTTGAACTCCGAAATATCTTGATTTTTGTTTACGGAAATTATTAACTTGAGCATGGAATATACAGACCAGAGGGTTGGTGGTGATAAAGACTCGATTTTCTTGAAAATACGCCAACATCACATTCTCGTCAATCCGCCCCACATTTTTTGTAGCAAGCCATTCAGAAAACGATTTATATGTTTGATGGTACCCTCTTTAGATTTGTCTGGCAGAAGTGAGGCACACGCAAGGTCAGCTGCCTTTTGGATGCCATTTTCATATTCATTTAACATTTTAAAATGGGAATGGATTTATACTAAATTAACAATAATTCAAAATCTGACAAGTGCTGATGACAGACAATGTCAACAATAAATGTGTTGCTATGGATTAATTTTTAACAGGTAAAATTTCAAAATCTCTGATATTTCTATTAAAACATGATGTTAATGATTATTAAATTATGCGATACATAGAACAGTAGCAGAAAAAATATAATACATTACACGATGCAAAGGCCTTTCGGTTCGGAGGTTTTAAATAGCCCGGCTTCGCCCGGATTTAAAAACCCCTCACACCAAAAAGTAAACTTTCGCATCTTGTAATGTAAATAACTATTTTCAGATACCGACTGTCACTGATTTATTGGCACTTTTCTTCATGTCAGGGACAATATTCATTTTACTGGTGCCTGTTTGGTTTTACCCTGAACCGAAAATTTGGTAATTTTGCAATTACATTTAATTGAATGATTCAAGATTCGCTTATAGAAATATTTTAAAACTTGGCACGAGGGCTTGTCAGATTTGTCTCTTTAAAAAGTTATTTTACATTTTTTCTGTAAAATGCCAGCTCGACGACGAACCACCCGGTATATATTTTTTTTAATTAACAAAAATTTTAAAAATTGTCCAACTCCGGAAGTTAGGACTTTTTTATTAGACATTTTCTCCTCTGTAAGAAGCTTTTGTAAAATTTTCCAATTTTTATAGTTTCGAAATTAACAAAAATCGAAAAGTCTTTTTTCAAATTAATTTGTTAATAATTTTTCAGGTTTTTACGGGCTTAAAAATCATTTACACCTTGCTAAAGTATTGTAAGTAATCAAGTTGGGGTCAACAGTTAGTCACATTATTTGGAAGTAGCCAGCAACTGTATGAAGCAACAGCTAACAGTGTTTAGGTACACATGGGCACCAAGGAAGTTTAAAGGTGTATGGAAGCCCAATGCTATGGCCCATTCGATCAAAAAATGTCCAGCCCAGTATGAAAATAACTGTGGATTATTAAAAAGAAAAAAGGTTTACATTTAGATACTTTTATTTCATTTAATAATTTAGTACACTCTTTTAAAGGATCAAAATTATTGATTACTGGGCAGACCAGGCAAATTTTAATATATACAGGTCCCTCTAATTGAATGAACGGAAGTACAATTTTATGTTAAAGTTCCTTTTTGCTTTTTCTGTATTTGTTTGGTAATTGTCTCGAAAGTTGTCTCCTCTCCGATTTTGACCAAATTTGGTATACAGGGGTTTTTTGGAGCGCTGATTACGAATCTGAAAAAAAATTCTGCAATATTTCGTTTTCGAGATATTCATCATCAAAATTGAAAATCAAACTAACCTTATTTACACTATTCCTCCTTCTTTTTGCACAAAATTTTTGATTTTTACACTAAATTGGCACACAATATTTCACAAACACCTTTTAAAACCTTGTTTTTATGTTTATTTTACACCTTTTTTACACTTTTATTTTTTGAGCAAATATGGCTGCTGCCTTTGAACTTAAAAGTTCGCAATTTAATGGAAAAAAGATGTAAAATAAATAAAAATACAAGGTTTTAAAAGGTGTTTATAAAATATTGTGTGCCATTTTAGGGTAAAAATCAAGAATTGTGTACAAAAAGAAGGGAGAATATAGTGAAAATGAGGTTAGTTTAATTTTCAACTTTGATGATGAAGATCTCGGAAACGAAACGTTGCAAAAGATATTTTCAGATTTGTAATCAGCGCCCCAAAACCCCTGTATACCAAATTTGATCAAAATCGGAAGGAGGCAATTTTCGAGACAATACCATTGTTTAAAAATAAATTAGATTTTTGGTTTCTTAATCTTGCATTATCAACTTTTTAAGCTCGACATTCTGTACACACATAATATTTAACGGATACTGTTACAATGGATACTCAGGTACCAAAGGTTACTAAACATTTTTAACCACTGTTATTCTGTCTCATGAATGTTTGTTATTAGTGAAAAGTATATGCCTAAAAAGCAGTTATAAAAATTTTCACTTTTTAATGTACAACCAGAATCTTAGGATTAGATTAAACTCATTTACACTTTATCACAAAATTGGTGATAAGTACATAATACTATCATACAATGTTTGAAATTTATTTTAAAAAATCGTGTTTTTATTTATTTACAAAGATTTTTGGTAAAATACAAAAATATCGACCATTTAAATAGAAGGCAGTAAAGTGGCGCCATCTATTCTTTCCATATTATATCAGATGATATAAAATCCAATAATACACAATAATTTTAAATATTCTATAGTAGTATCCTTTAATAACCAACAATTTTGTGCAAAAAATTAAAAAAAAAACAGTGAATGTTGGAATTTGACATTTGATGATGTCAATTTTATAGATAGTAACAAAGAATTATGGAAATCCGGCCCTGACCTACTATTCATTGCGCAAATTCCGCGGGGCCAACCCCCCTATTCCCGCTGCCCTGCACGCCTGGACAATTTTGTTCTACAATATTGGGCTTCCATACACCTTTAAACTTCCTTGATGGGCACACGCCCAACGACAAACGTTTGCAACACAAAATATGAAAATATTTTTGTTAAAAGTACAAGCAAAACAATACAAATGAGTTTTCTTTAAAACTTAAAGCGTATAAAACATAATTAGAAAGTAATGAGGTTAGTAGGCGTAAAATGTTTCCCTAAATAAAGAATATTATCTCGGCGTTGACTTTAAGTAATAGAGTTATTAACGTTCATAATGACGCTGTTATATTACTTCAATATAATAAAATATTTCTTAAATAGCCCATTGTGTTAAATAAAATCTATAATTATAGGATGAAGCGCAACGTATGAGGTTAAAGTTGAAAATTAACTCGTTTTATCGCTTTCGACGACTCATTCTATTGAGTAATTTAACTCGAAATGGTGTGAAACTTTGACATTTAACTAAAAAGAAACAATACCTTCGTTTAGTCGCGGATATATCTGATGATTTAAACGATTTCGCACTGTTATGAGGCGTGCTGTAATAAAAATACATATATATTTTTTAAATCTCAATTAGTAATTTCAAATTGTTTAATTCTATTACATATTCTATTATTATTTCTTTAATTATTACAACAAATGACCTATATTTCTTTTAAATCTCTGCCTAAACTTGGATTTCTCTTTTGATCTGTGACTTTGTATGTATAACAATCAAGGAAGTTTAAAGTTGTATGGAAGCCCAATGCTATGGCCCATTCGATCAAAAAATGTCCAGCCCAGTATGAAAGTAACTGGCCCCGCCGATTTTGCGCAATAACGAAATTCCACGAAGTAATTTAATGTGTTGTCTACTTACACACTGTCAAATTAGTGTGTAGTTAGGCAACACATTATACTTTTATGGGAGCCGTATTAGTTTCGATTGTTTTGCTTTGTATGATTATATTTTGTAGTTGCAGAAGTTTTTTGGATTCATAAAAACCTTCTTATTGTAGTGATTAGTGTTTCTTAAATTGTGACTATAATTTTGTGTTTATTGTTTGTTACTTATAATATCGTAACAAAATGCCTAAAAGTTGTATGATTTTGTCTTGCAAATCCAAGGGTAACATCCCCGGCATTTTTTTCTTTAGATAAGTATTTCTTATATTTAAATTAGGTGCTTCTTATAAGACCCAACGTTAGGTACCGGAATAAATAATAATATATCAATTATGAATAATAGAAAATGAAAATTTCATAGGAAATAGCAGTAAAAAAACTAAGGCAATCTTAACTATCTTTTAGATGAATACCACAATCTTTGTGAATTTTGTGGATCATCAAAAAGAAATAAGGTTTATATTTAGGTACTCTTATTTCATTTAATATTTAAGTATAATCTTTTAGGATATCAAAATTATTAATTACTGAGCAGACCAGGCAAATGTTAATATACACAGATCCCTCTATTTGAATAAAAGAAAGTACAATTTTATGTTAAAGTTACTTTTTGCTTTTTCTGTATTTGTTTAAAAATAAATTAGATTTTTCGTTTCTCAAACTCTTATGTAAAAAATTCTATACTTCTTGTTAATGTTACCTGCATGAGTTGACACTATTTTATTGTACTTTTATACAAAATATAATATTGTATGACCCTAAAACACAAATAACCAGATGAAATTGTGGCAAGTTTTTATTTTTCTTGACTCTTGCCGATTTCGATAATTTTTTGTATACAGAGGCGCTGGTTACAAATCTAAAGTAACTTTTTTTCGACGTTTTATTTTTCAGATATCCATCCTTAAATACGACAAGTAGATTAAACTCATTTACACTATCTTTCCTTTTTTTATTACAAAATTGGTACATGAAACTATTATAAAATGTTTGATATTTATTTTAAAAAATCGTGTTTTCATTTATTGTACCAAGATTTTTGGTAAAAATACAAAAATTCTAAAAATATCCACCATTTAAATAGAAGGCTGTAAAGTGACGCCATCTATTCTTTCCATATTTAATCAGATGATATAAAATCCAATATTGCACAATTATTTTAAATATTCTTTAATAGTATCGTTTAATAACCAACAATTTTGTGCAAAAAACAATAACAGTGAATGTATAAGTAGTTTGAATTTGACATTTGATAATGTCAACTTTATAGATAGTAACAAAGAATGGAAGTCTGGACCCGATCTACTATTCATTCCGCTGCCCTGCACGCCCAGACAATTTGGTTCTACAGCATTGGTCTTCCATATACATACCTTCAAACTTCTTGGTGGTATCCAAAAAGGGACATACATTTTAGTTTTATTTATCTCAAAAGTTTTGATTACTTGACTTCATAATTTTTTAGTATGTTATTCTTGAGATAACCCTGAGGGACTTTTAAATAGAACATTTTATTATAACTATTATAATTATTATTATATTCTGCAAACAGAGAAATTATTAAACGGTACTTGTGAAACTTTCTGTAAAATTACAATAAGATGTCCCATTTATAAGTTGCTTAAAAGTTATCTCAAGAATTACATTTAAAAACCATATGAAGATCTAGCATCGCAAGTTTTGGAATACAGTTTGAAATAATGTGTCATTAAAGGGTAGTTTTATGTTGATCTAAGAAGTAACATATTTAAATTTGAAGATTATTTACTAAAAAATAATTTGGCTAGGAGTTACAGCACTTCAAAATGAGGCGAAAATTATAATTTCTGGCTAATCTATGACGCTTGATTTATGATTTGAATAATGCAGTATCATTCATATGGTATTTATTATTAATAAGTATGAAAACTAAAGATGATCCGGATTCGTGATCCGATAAATAGGAATTGATTTCCTGATTCGTATTAGTAAATCGATTTCTTTACCATGATCCGGATCCATAAATTGATTCCTTTTTTAATTCCTTGCAATTAAATGCATTTTAAATGTTTGCATAACAAAATTGTTAGGTAAAAAAATTTCAATTGGCTGTGGTTTTTAGAAAAAAAAGAAGAAAAAAAGATTTTTCCTACGAGCGTGCGGAAAAGTTCACTTTTCCGCACGCATTTGAGTGCGCAAAATTGCATTTTTCCGCACGGCGTGCGGAAAAGTGAACTTTTCTGCACGCCGTGCGGAAAAGTAAAACTACTCTAAAATCTTACAGGTAAACAAGATTTGTATGTATTTTAGTAATTGTAGGCTATTTGCAATATACGAAGCCATTGCAAGTTTTAGTTTATTCTCTTTTTTGTTTGTTCCTTCGTTATTTTCAATATTTCAACTAAAACCCAAAAAAAAAATTTTTTTAAAAACCCTGTATAATAATAATAAATGATTATGACAAGTCAAGCAACAATATGTAATCTTGGTGATTTTAACACATGTCAGATTTTTTCTTCGTTTCCATATGAACAAGCAATTGCACAAATTAATTTCAATACAAACAAGCATTTTTAATGAAAAGGCGTCATAGTATCTTTTTTAATTAAATAAAAATCCGACAAAAATAATTATTTAAAATGAGTAGTTCGGATGAGGAGCTACCAGATTCTATCCTGGATGCAGCAAATTTAAGTTTGAATTTATTACCAGCAAAATCTCGTGAAAAATATGAGAATCAATATAGTCATTTCGAAAACTGGTGCTCCAGCAAGGGGACAAAAGTATTAAAGAAGAAGTGTTCTGGCCTATTTTGCGATTTTCAAAAACATATAAACCTAATACTTTTATGGAGTAAGTACTCTATGTTAAAATGTGTCCTCAAAGTGAAAAGGAACCTTGATTTAAGTTCATATTTCAAGCTAACATCACTACTTTAAACACCAAAACGTGGGATACCGCCAAAAAAAAATCAAAAACTTTCAGCAAAGAAGAAGTTTCAAAGATTCATGAAAGAAGCACCTGATAATATTTACCTCCTAATAAAGTTGCTACAATTTTTGGATTTAGCCGGTGCTTGAGGAGAGATGAACTTACAAAAATAATGATTGATAACATACAGGATAATGAAAATTTGATAGTGGTGAAAATTCCTGACAGTAAAAATAACACTTCCAGAATCTTTGTAGTGTCCGATGAAACAAATAACGGACTTTATCTGCAATTGTACCGTAAATATACAAATTTGCGAAAACCACATACCCCACACAGACGTTTTTTTGTCCAGTACAAACAAGGAGCCTGCAGTACGCAACGTGTGGGAATAAATTTAATAGGTAAAATGCCAGAAGAGTATACTGGACATAGTTTTCGTCGATCCTCTGCGACTATGTTAGCGGATTCTGGAGAAGGAATTACCAATGTCAAGCGACTTGGGGGCTGGAAATCAACGGCTGTAGCTGAGAGCTACATTGATGAATCCACAAATCAGAAAAAGGATATGTCGAATAAAATATTGACCATGAACAACTTCCCTCCTGAGCTAAGTCAACCTTCATCAAGCCGTACAATAAGCGCTTCCATAAGCCACCCGCTAAATGAAATTCGGTTCTGCAATTAAATTACAAATATTAATAACTGTTCTTTTGTTGTAAATGTTATCAACAAATAATTCCCATTTATAAATATGTTGTAGTAGTTCTTTCAGATTAAACATAATTTAAAAAATAATCATTGCTTTAATATTGGTATTATCTGACGCTCATAGGAAAAATTTTGTTCCTAACGCTTGCGCAAAGTGACTTTTCCGCACTTGTCTGCTGCAACGGCAGTCGCGTGCGGAAAAGAATCACTTGTTAGGAAAATAACTATTGCGAAATTTGGGAGTTGTCAAAGTTTATATATTTTGTCTTTATCTCGAAAACCGTGGCAGAGTTGCCATCGAAACAAAGAGTAATTTGATTTTTGGGGGGGTTTCTTTATTCTGTTTTAGGCGATCTGCTAGTTCAAAGGGGTCAATACGACTGAGCAGGCTCACTCTTTATACCCCGGGACCAGGACCGTCATGTAGCTAACAAGAACTTTTTAATTAATAAATATTTGCATTGTTGAATACAATTATTAAATTTAACTTTTTAGCTTTTTTACATTTGGAAAGCGAACAATATGTTTTCTCACCCTGTATAATGAGTGATTGCATATTTTAGCGAGATCTAAAACCAGCTGAAAAATCGTTGCGGACAAAAATTCGAACAGGTATCGGCCCACGGCGAAAATATCTCGTGATTATGTTTCGCGCAAGGAAACCCAACCTACCTAACTCCGTTTTTATTTGTTTTTGCACCTGACCTTTGCACACCTGTGCGCATACATTACCTGACCTTTTTCAAATTGAAAATTTTATCGATAGTAACTGGTATTGTTTTAAGGCCATTAAAGGTTTTTTTTATAATCTCTTATTATGGAAAATGAGCTTTTTGAAAATTATTTCTCTTGTTAAATGTATTTCTCGTTTAAGATGGGGGAGGGGGTAAAATTTGAATTTTTTTATTATTTTTTTAATTTAATATTTTGAATGTATTGTATAACATCTCAAGAATATTATAATAAATTTTGAGGTCAATCGGAGCAAAATTGACGGATTTATGATAGTTTTAATGACCGTTACTCAGTTGTGGAAGCGTATAGTTTGTCTCAAAGTATACCGTGTTAGCTTTTGCCTTCATTTATGGATTATACCTACCGACAACAATAAAACTGCGGATCAGTAGGTATTAAAGGACAGAACATTAGGGGCGGACTCTAATAATATAAATATTAATAATTTATTGTTTATTTAGATAGGTTTAATCTTAAAATTACATTAAGAAATTAAATAAATGCAAAGTGTTAATAAATTTATATCTATATTATCTATACACAATGACATTTTTAATATAGATATCTAAATCTAAATCTGTTTCACCATCAGAGTCATCATGGAGATTAATTACAATATGATTTATGATGTTTTGTATAGAAATGTAAGAATCCTCAATCTTTATAATGTGCTGAACAGAATTTTTCCAGCTCTCAACTGGTATGTTAGTAATTACATTTTTTTATCAAATTTATAACACTGGGACTTAAAGTAGGTGCAACATTTTCTGTTCTGATCTTTTTTTTACTTGGTTCCACAAAAGCTCTATGGGGTTAAACATACAGTGATACGGAGGAAGCCGTAAGACAGTATGCCCAGCCTGTTCAGCCAAATTATAACATATATATTGTTTTTTAATTGCATATGAATTTAGGGCTTCCAAAAGTTGCTCTGTTTTGTAACTGAATTCAAAATAAATATCATTTTTAACAAAATTCCTGGATTTCAGTTTTTGAACTTGATGAAGCTGGTGCTTTGTGTAGCAGATCTGTGATAGCTTGGTTATCATGACAATAACACTGTTGTTTGGAATTTTTTTAAAAAAAAGATAATTTTGAAACCAGTTTTCAAAAAGTTTGCCGTATCCTCATATAATCCAACTAGAATCCTTAATATTCTTTGCTGAACAGCAGAGTTTGGGAAAATCCGTTTCTGAACCGCTGTATTATGGTAATGCGTTTTCTTTTTTAAGGTTTTACAGTCTTGACTGGAATCAACCATCCTTTGGACACTTTCGTTTTATCGAACCATGTTTATCAAGGTAAATTAGGATCTGTTTCTAACCTATATCTTTTAATTTCTTTTAAAAGGAAATTTTATATTTTTTCCCTTTTCCTTTTCATTAGGGTCCTGATCACTTTTTGTCTATACCGGGGGAAAATTAAAAAACTAGTTTTTTTTTTTATTCTTTCACTAAAATAATATCCCTTTTTGATATATTGGGTTTTTGTACGTAGACAGGTTTTTGTTTAATAAGTCCTCTACTTGATTAAAGTTTCATACACATTTTTCACAACCTGTTTTGCATCTAATGACAAATGATTTCGACGCGACCTAGTTAACGTAAAACAACTTTTTCGAAACGCACAGTAAAAACGGTTATTCGACACTGTCACTAAAATATTAGCCGAAATATTTATATACCTAATGGTCAATACTCAAGAAATACCTGACCCACCCCTGCCATTATGAAATATTGGGTTTACCCAATAACAATAGGTAATAAAATCGTTAAAGGTTTATTGGGGTATTGGCGTCAAAAGCCATAGCGATACACTTTGAGACAGACTATACTACAAAAACAAACGTTCAATTCTTGCCGGGCGTTACGCTAATTTATATTCATTAATTAAAAAACTTCAAAAATAATAAAATATTAACTTATCAACCTACCTATGGTCTCTCAAATGATCCTGTCTCCTAAACGCCTTCCCGCATATATCACAGCTGTACGGTCGCTCATCAGTGTGAGTCCTTTCGTGAATCAATAGGTTATAACTTTTCGTGAACTGCCTGCTGCAAAATTTACAAATAAACTGTTTTTTCGGCCTCACAGTGCCCTTTTGTCTGCCCAGCGCCACGCCATTGGCTAACTGAGTGAGTGACGTCACTGTTGTAGTACCGCTGGACGAAGTAGGCGAGTTAGCGTTAGCGGTGGAGGTAGCGTTAGAGTTTCCGTAAATGTTATTCATGATCAGGGATGGGTAGCTAGTGTCGACTGGACTGGACGATAGGGAGAAGTTGTTTAGAGCTTCTTCATGGTCTAAAAGAGCGAGATCTTCTTCTACTTCTTCGGACAATTCTACGTCCTCCGTTAAGGCTTGTGTTGTTAGTGTCTTCACTGGTGGTTTCTTCGTTGATTTTAGCTGTGTTTGGTGGGCGATTTTAAGGATGTCGATTTTCGGTGGCAAAATGTCTACTTTCGGAGGTGATGGATTGGATGGCCAGTCGGTCTGTAAAAAATGCAGATATTAACGTTTTTTATGTAGTATATTCCGTATAACATTAATATTTATTTACATTACAAGTGCGTTTATAAACATGATTACGTATGTGTAATGTACAGGGTGTCCCAAATTCAGAGAAGACAAAGTTGACCAAATTGTTTAAATACGGCACTTGATTTTTTTATTACGTATTTTAAGAGCTTTTAAGGTGAGGTTCCTTCCACGCGGCCGTCGCATGCGACTAACGCAATGCGACTAACGCATGCGGCCGCCGTTTAATCAGGTGGTTTCTTAGGACCGCGGCTCAAACTCGCGATAGTAAAATTATTAGTGTAAAGGGAATAATCTTTGGTAAGAGTCGTGATGGATGATCTAGCAATATATTTATTATTGGAAGAAAAAGAGGATGACGAAATACTATTACAATTTTATTAGCCATCCTGAAACATAGCAATGCCCCTATAAATCCAATATTTCAGCAAAGACGCGATGAGGGTTGTTATATTACATTAATAAATCGATATCTGCAACAGGCTGAAGTAAAATTTAGAAAATATTTTAGACTGAATAAGGCAGAGTTTACTTTTATTCTTGACTTAATAAAGGCGATATAAAGTCCGAGCCAGACAACAGAGTTGAATATCCAATAACCCCAAAGGAAAAATTAGCCATTGTATTAAGGTAAATCTGTACAGGGTGTACCAAACTCGAGTCTCATCATTGGGATCTGGGAAACTTGAAGAGATACGAGGTCGGTTAAATGAAAGCAAAGTTGCGCAATATGATGCTAATCAAAATGCCACCTTAGAACTTTAAAATTTTCGAATACTTACTTTTGGAAAAAACCGATTATTCGCGATTCCGTTTTTATTTTTTTATAACTTTATTTGAATGGATGTAACAAAATAACTTTCACATTTCCATTGCTACTTTTTCTGTTCTACAAGATAGTGCTATTAGATTTATACACCGACGTTTCGTCTTTGAGCTGCATCATCAACTTTTTTTATACGGGCCTGATTTTTTATTATGTATTTTAGGAGCTATAAAGTTTCCAAAACCAATAATGTATTGCACTTATTCGAAAAATTTATATTAATGGCAATTTTCATATTAAACCATATATTAGAGAGAGTCAGTCAATATACTTTTGGCAGGATCTTAGGAAAACATTAAACTGATTTTTTTTGAATAAGTGTGAAACATCATTGGATTTGGGATCTTAAAAGCTCGTAAAATACGTAATTAAAAATCCAGGACCTCGTTTAAAAAATAAAGTTTCAATTTTTAATAATTAAAAAAAACACCAGACGTTCCAGACAAAACAACACAAACAAAATATTAGTCGCAGACACGACTGCGGCTACACTGCTTCTTCAGCAGTCCAGTCGCATCAATCGCAGTCGTTGACGGCGACGCATACGACGGCCGCTTGGAAGAAACCAGGCACATTTAAAAACATGAGTAGGAGTGCTTTGCGGCTAACGTAGTGCGTTAGTCGCATGCGGCGTGGAAAAATACCTTTAGGTTTCTAAACCATGATCTATCATTATTAAAAAAAATTTTCTTCATTTCCAGAAGAGACAAAATATATTTTAACGATTTTTTTGAATAAGTGTGAAACATCATTGGTTTTGGGATCTTCATGCTTTAAGAATACGTAATAAAAAATCCAGGGCTGTATTTAAAAAAAACAAAGTCGATAATGGCAGCTCGAAGATAAAATCTCGCGTAGTATCTATTAGCAATGAGAATATAAAATGTATTTTATCATATCTATTAAAACATAGTCATAAAAAAATAAAAATAAAATCGCTAATATTGGGTTTTTTACAATAATCTTCGGAAGTATTTAATATTTTTAAACTTTAAAGGTGAAATTTTGATCGATCAGCATCAAATGGTCCAAATTTGCCTTTATTTAATCGACCTACTATATCTTCAAGTTTCTAAGATCCCAATGATGAGAATTGAATTTGGGACACCCTGTACAACGTTTTGTCTTAAACTGAAAAAATAAGAAAATATAATTTTAATTTTCATAATATTAGTTTTCTATCTTTAACTGACACCTTGAACTATAACACTTTTTCATTTTTTAAATTCTGACTGCTGGTAATTTGTTAGCTGCTTTAGAACATGGTTAAAAAAGTTGTTTTTCTGAAAAGTCAGTTCGTATTAAATAATCGCGAATACTTTTTACAGAAAGCTTCTCTTTTAAAAAGGCGAATAAAAATGTCGCAGGATCATTATTGCGAAAAGTCGCGATTAAAAATGACAAATATAAAAACAGTTTTTAAAAGGTGATTTATAAAAGTTGAAAAAGTGCAAAATAAGCAATTAAAAGAAGGAGCAATTTAAAAATTAGTTATTTAACTTTGATGATAAATTTTGAAAACGAAACTTGGTATAAAAAAATAGTTTTCGTTCATGACGAGCGCCTTTAAAAAAACCCCGTACCAAATCTGGTCAAAATCAGTGGATGCCCTTTCTAGACAATTCAAAAAAATATTAAAAAATAAAACGTTGGAAGAAGAAAATACTAAAAATAAAGTTGGTTCAGTTCTTCCCAAAATGTCCAACACAAACAGAATGCTGCTTTTTGGGATATTTAAAAAATAATCCATTTGCAACAGTTGTCGATACAAAATTTCCGGGGTCTAAACCCATCTCCAGAGGAAATACAAGAAACCTGAACTAAAAAATCACCCAAAAAAATGTTTGTAATCGACATCAATGCTTTGCATTTTTGATAACTAATAACAGGTCAGTTATTAAGCCGGTAGGATGCCAAAATAATGGTGAGAGTTTTCGCTTATTCCAATTCTTGTACGCTTTTTTATTAATACGACAGTATCTTAAATACTATAAAAATAACTACGTAAAAACGTCATAATTAAATACTTGTAGATGAAATAATTTTAAGTATTTTATTAAATAAATATACTTACAGCGTTAGCAGAAACACTCGTCAACCTCTGCAACGTCAAATAACTCTCTAACGCTTGCAAGTTCAACGCCGCAGCGGCCGCACTATTCGCCGGCAACAACGCTGCCTGCTGCAGCGAACTAATCATCGCGATTCTGCAGAGTTAACGCTACATTTTGAATCGATCTTTGCAAAAGATTCTCCTGTAGCGTCAACGCTACTTGCGAAGCGTTATCGCTGGCGTTCTTCGACGAGCTGAGTTGCTGTTGCTTGTCTTGCAGCATTTTTGTTTCGGTTGATGTTTGCATGATGGCGGGCGCGACGTCATCAAAAGTCACTAGGTGATAAATATGTGTTGTCGGACGGTCAGGTGGCGATAATGAATCTGTATTGTTTTTCACCTGGCCCGGTGTTGTTATCTGATGGAAGATTTTTATTGTCGGGAATTTATTGCTTTGTGGTAAATTTCTTTGTTTTTGAACTAAGAGATCCTGTAAAAGAAGATGGGCTATATAAACATACAAAAAATATTAGATTTCTGAGAAATATTTTTTATATTTTGTAATGTTTTATTGCTTTTAGATGGCTGTAGATTGTTGGTCTGTGTGCATATTGTAGAATTTATTGCTAATATTGCAATTATAAAAAAAATAAATAAAATATAAAATATTTAATAAACAGATCAAAAATTATTAATCTATAGTTTGCTTAAGAAAAATGTATTTATTTTTATCATGTTTATGTTAATATTTTTAAATTTACAAGATATTTGGCACTTTTAATCAAATATATGGAATCAAATATAATTTTAGTGCTTTTAAATTATATTATAATTGTAATAATAACAAGATTATTATTATTATTTTTAATAAGTATGTCAGTTTGACAGTTTAAAAAATACGTTGCCGTCAAGATTTGGTTATAAATACCAACTTCATAACTACAAAACTCCAATAACTATAAACGATTTTTTAACGATTTTTAAAGAAACAATTAAATTTTACTTTGGGTTGTTTCAAAAATCTGAGTTATTTGTTCTGAGTCCCATGTTAAAGTGACATGGCTTAAAGAAATTAAAATTATTTAGAAATTATTTCTCTACCTTAAATATTGTTTAGACATTCCACAGAAGGAAAACCAAAGATTTTCTCTACGAGGAAGAATATGACCCAAAAGGTATATGTTAATAATTTATATCGATTTTCCTTCATTACTCACTGGTTTTTTATAGAAAATCAATTTAAAAAATATATATGATGAAAAAAAAGTGATAATACCATGCAAATTATAAAGATAGTTTACCTTAGAACCGTAAAACTGCAAATAAAAGTGTCAGTACGATTACAAAGTATGTTTTTAAGTTTTTTTGGGAAAATTTTAACAACCCATACAGAAAATACGTATTTTTGTGAGAGCTTTAGTCATAATGAAACTATAATTCCTTTGTAGTTGTTCTCTTAAGTAGGTAGTTTTTATTGCGATATTGCTAAGACTATTTTAAATAATTTCAATTTTAAAACACATTTTTCGCTTCTCTCCTAAGAATAAACCAATGTAATTAATACTTTCTTAATTCCCAATGTAGAAGCACCAAGTGCAACTCTTATGCATCCCTTCATAGTTCATCTGAAGAAGTCTTAACCTTCCCACTTCTCTATTCCTGATAGATTTTGACTATCAAATCTGCTACTTGTAAAGGTACAAACTTGGGGAAACTTTCTTCTACGTCTCTAAAAAGCCCCGTGAACTATTTCAAGATAAAAAAAAATAAAGAAAAGCAGGACTGTAGAGATATTTTTAAAAATATTACTATCAATCATTAGTCTTTTATGTTCTATACTGTAGCAATTTTTACAAAAAAAAATGTTTTAAATTGTCTTATGAGACTTTGCACATTATAAAAATCGTTTTACTAAAAAAAACCAACATTTTTAGCCACCCTGTATAAAAAAAAAAAACACATTTCACCTTTCAGGTATTAAAACATTGATATTTGACCTACCTTGTATATAACTCGATTGTCTTTAACCACACATAAGTCACTGATAAAAATCACTTATTTTTCCCGCCAAAAAACGCTTCAAACAACATTTTTTATCGTTTTTTGAACAGTGTCACCCGGAAAAATCACGTAAATTTACGAAATAATTGCGCGCACCATAACACACACGTACGCTCTTCAGTAAAACAGTAGAAAGTCGACTAAATGAAGAACCAAAGGAGGCTGAGAAACGCGTTCTTCAACTGTTTTTACTCCTGCGCCGTCTAGAATTTACCAGGGAGAAAGAGAAGGTGCTATGCGAGTCGGTATAGGTTTAAGAGAGAGGGACAGTCAGATGTGAAGATTGGTCATTATGGCATTATAGCCCTTTTTGTTGAAGGTAATGGCAAAGGGGTAAGGGGGGAGTGTTATGAGCCGTTAATAGGGGTTTTATAGGGGTTAGACGATTATTGGGCAAAATAAAGTTTCTTTGTTGTGCTTAAAAGGAATATTATTATTTTATGAAGGGATTCTTTGAAGAAATAAAACTCCAGGTAACACCGTGTTCCGTAATTTGTAAATATGTTATAGGTAAAGAGAATTATCAAAATAATTAATAATAATTAGAAAAAAAATTTTAGCTATAATTTATTTTAAGAAATTTATTTTTCCTAATTATGACATTTAAAGTGACACTTTTCAAAACTCATTGACGTTGTCAAATATCTTAGTTTTCATAAATAGTTATAGTCCAGTAAATGAAGGAACAAAGCTGTAAATAAATCTGAACAGTTTTCCTTTGTGGCGTAATTCTTAGGTCTTTGGGAATGCTTTCAAGCGAGTTTATCAACATTAACAGGTGGGAAAAGGCTGAAAATGGCTCCTCAGGGCCCGAAAAATGGGTTTCCCGCTAATATCTGCCAAAATATGCGAATTGCAGAATTTTTGTTTAAACAAAAAATGAAGATCGCCTTACAGTATACAAAAATAGTCCCTATAATTTTTTTCGAAAAATCGATAGTTTTTGAGATAACGGGACGCAAGGTCCCCTCATTTCAGCTGCCGCTCTACCGCTAGAATGCCGCTATTTTCATGGATTCACTTATAAGCGGGCGGACGAATTGTTCCATTACTCCGGCAAAAATAAACATTTTTTAATCCGTACATTAGGATGGAGCGAAAAAATAAAATTTTGATTTTTACTTGCGGCTAGTTTCTAAAAGTTGCGTATTAATAAGAAGGTTTATTTCCCAAAATTTTAATTTTTTTCAAAAGTAGCTTCAGGTGCCACATTAAACTTAAAATTTAAGAAAAATGCGAGTATTTAGAAAAAATGTAAATTAAACCAAATATTTTTCTTAATATAATAATTAAATATATTTCTTCAACAACCTTATCCTAAATCTGAATACTATTTAGTAACAACCACATTTGGCATGGCCGCTTCTCTACGCACACTTTTTGTTATTTATATTCGCATATATTAAAAGTATCCTATCCCGAAAAAATCAAAATCAAATAATAATAAAATTAAAGGAGGCTAAGAATAAACTTTTTGATCTCTGTTACTGTAAGTGTAACGGTTTTAGTTCTTGAGCCTGCAAAGGTACCTGTAAATGAACGAGAGCTCCGAAACGACCAAAGACTGGACTAAGTAGCAACAAAATTAATAAAGGCAAAAATGAAAAGTAAATTAAAAAGCGAAAAACGCGGAGTTGGAAGTAGTTCTTCAAGTGGTCAACCCACCAAGATGGTGCAAACTGAGCTTCAAAGTCTAAATTCAAGTGAAAGCAGAAGCAGTGATTCTGATATCGGCGATCCAGAGTTTGTATTAAAATCAAATTATTCCTCAGCTCAGTTAGATCTAGATTAACCTAGCACATCTCATATGAGAATCAATTTGGATAAATTGTCTGCAGTGTTTGATCAAACTGGCGTCTCAGATCGATCGGCAGCAATGATAGCTAGTGCAATCTTTCATGACTTGGGGATAGTAAGTTAAAATGACAGATCCAAAGAAATTGATAGCAGCAAAATTAGATGAGAACAGAAGAAAAAAAAGTTGTTATTAGTGAAAAACTTTAGACGAGAAAAACTTAACGTGCAAGGTATTTACGTCGATGAACAAAAAGATAAAACCGTTCAATACATTTCCTTGGGTTCAAAACTGCATAGAAAGGTAGCTGTAGAAGAACGTATTGCTGTAGTGAAAGAACCTTGATCCGAATATTTAGGTCATGTTATTTCTGCTACTGGATCTGCAAAAGATACAAAAGAATGTTTATTAAAGTTTGTTGATGGAAGAATTAATACGTGTGATTTAGTTGCTATAGCTGTGACGGTACTGTAGTAATTACTGGACCTAAAAATGGTGTAGTAGCTCAGTGCTACTGTAAGAGAATTTACGGTACCAAAGCTAAACTTTGGTGCAAACATTTACGAGGAACTTATTAACTGGGAAACATGCAACACATAACTGAACCTCCAATTGTCGAGTCAATTTCAAAGTTAGAACTATTCGAGCTTATGAAGTCAGTTCCCAAAATGGATCTAGTAAAATTTTCATGCCACACACAGACTGTGAAGAGAAAGATAAAGCTAGTCACAAAAGCATCATTAGCAGTTGCAGGAACAGAAGCTAGGAATGGCTTTATAATGACAAAACTGAAATCAAGGTCTAAAATGTGTAAATTCAATACTAAAGAATATTTTAATTAAATATCATTGGATGTGGGAGAGTGAGTGGAGCTCCAGGTACGGGTACCTCCTCGTGGTCAGTTCTGGGTGGTTTATTATCAAACTTTTTTAAGTTGTATAATAAATTAGCGAAAGTCCGTACAAAATACAAAAAAATTACTCGTTTTTTAAATATCTGGCACCTGAAGATAAAGTCCAAAAGCAATAAAATTTTAAACGTTACACAACATACATGTGTAGTACTTATTTAATACTAGCCCATTTTCAGTTTCCAAAAAAAATATTTTTTTGCATTTTTCGCTCCACCCTACTGTATATGAGTTTGGGTCCATTCTGATTTTTCTAGAATATTACAAAAAACGGTCAAAGTTTTTTTTCACAATATTTTGAAAGTATCTCATTAATTTATTGATTTTTTTTTAAATGGTTTGTTATTAACATTTCTTTTTTATAATGAGACCTTAGCAAGTGTTCAATGATCCCAAAAAAATTTCCTTCACCATCTTTTTTGCGTTTTGATAAAAAAATTGTTTTGCCCAACTGCATTTTTTAGACGTTTGCGAAATTCTAAAAAATCTGTAGAATAAACGCAAATCAAAAACTCATCATCTATTGAAATGCTTTTTAATGCACAACATTTGAAAATTAGAGGGTCTAGTTTCTAAATGTGCTTTTTTCTTTTTAATAAAGTCCAATAATTTTTTAAAAATCAGGGAAATTCATCACACCAGTGACTCGCGGTAAGAAACTACCACATCTATCCAGTGTGGAATGTTATGGATTTTTCGATGGTCGTTTTTGCGAAAAAAATGTTAAGGACCATTTTTGTATATTTTGAGGTGATCTGCATTTTTTGTCAAAACAAAAATTTTCTAATTCGCATATTTTGGCAGATTTTCAAGGGAAACTCATTTTTGGGAATTCGGAGGGTCATTTTCAGCGGATTTCCACATCGGAATCGCGATAAAATTTTTCTCGCTTAAAAGCATCCGCAAAGACCTAAGAATTGCGTCACAAATGAAAACTGTACAGATTTATTTACAGCTTTGGGTACTTTCAGGTCTTTAGTAACTGGACTATTACGAAAAGTAAAATTTTTCACAACTGGTAATGAAATGTAACATATTTGTCATTTTAAATTTCAAAATTTGAAAAAATTGAAAAGAATTGTACCATATTCAAATTTGGAAAAATATATTGAGGAAAATTTTACTTTTCGTAACTTATTATGAAAACCAAAGGTAGGATTATGCAGAAAAATTAAGTTAAGTTAAGTTAACAAAAATTAAGTTAATAAAAATTAGGACATTTGTGTGAAAACATGCAAATCAACTTAAAAATAATAAAAAATTAAGCATGCATAGAGCAAATTACTGTTAATAGGGTTTTTGTGATTTACATTTCATCGGTGCAGTATTCTTAAACAAATGTTTGTATAAAAAATATTTAAATTTGTTATATCTTTTCATAACGCATGGGAAAGACGAGTGTCTGTTGTTGTGCCTATTTTACGATGTTATTGTGTGTAAGTTTAATTATTTTAAAAAGGAAACGTTTTTTTTAATTTTATTTTAAGGTTAAAAAATTAAAATAAGTTAAGAAAGATAAAACTTGGTTATCTTCTTAACTTAACTTAATTTTTAATTTATGTGTATAATTGAAACCATTTGATCACATAATGTTTTTCTCATCTTGTGTTACTTTCACTTATTTTAACCTAATTTAATTTTTCTGCATAACCCTAACTTAAAATATTTGACAACGTCAATGAGTTTTAAAAGTGTAACTTTAAATGTCAAAATTAGAAAAAATATATTTTTATCCCAAATTAAACTTCTGAGGCTATAGTTCATTAGTAGAAATGATCAAAATTCAAAAGAAACCAAGACATGTGTCATACCCCATCATCTAAGCTTTATTTAAATAGGTATGAGTTTAAGTCTTTTAGATTTTACGGAAAAACCAACATCTGGGCCTCCATATTCAAAAATTAAGCTGCTTAGAAGCTAAGTTTTTAAGAAGATTTGGTCTTAAATTAGCTCTGAAAGAATCACTTGCCGTAGTTTGGCTACCTAGTAACATTTCCCCCTGTTGAGTTTTAAAAAAGTTTAACATTCACATAAGTCAGTAACCCCAAAAAAATTATTTTATAATATATTATTATAATATGAATTAATTTTAAAAGAAAGAACTTAGTGATTTAGATTTTGTTAAATCCGTTATTACCAGTATGACTACGGGTTTTTAAAAAGTAATTTACTAGTTTCATTGAGGATTATAGAGGTAAAAACATTTTAGTTTAAAAAAACTAAAAAAACACGGTTTTATAGCAAACCGCACTAAAAGTAGAAAATAATTTTAAGTATAAGAAGTTTGTGCTACAGTGATAGAAAGTCCAATAATCAATAATGACCAATTAATTTGGAATAAGATTTAAATAAAAATTAATAGAATAATAATAAATTACAAAATATTTTAATTATGATAAAAAAGCGTGGGGTGCAATTTACTATATTTTCATAATAACTCTGATTTTGTAAATAGCTACCAAAAAAATAATTATTATAACATTTAATATCAAGTACCTCACGCTTTTTTATTCTAATTAAATTATTTTGTTATGTAATAAACTTAATTTTAATTTTAATCTTATTCCGAATTAATTAGTCGTAATTACTTATTGGACTTTATATCACCATAACACAAACTCTTTTTTCTTAAATATTATTTTCTACTTTTTAATTTGGTTTGCAATATAGCGTTTTTTTTAGTTTTTTTTTTAATTATAATTCATTTTCTAATTTTTTAGTCTCAAAATCTTTTTGTTGTCAGTAAATCTTAATTTGCTTTATTCCTGTTTTTTTTTAATAAAGTTTTGTTTTGAGTGTAGGGTTTTCAATATATTTAATTTTTTTTTTTAATTAGTTTGGAATACTTTTTTATAATTCCTTTTATTTTTTCCCAAATTCGAAAATTATTTCACATAAGCCTTAAAAGCGATTCATTGTAATATGTTTGAATTAATAATTTTAACATTTGTTTTTTAAATTGTTGTAAAAAATGCTGTAGCGACATCTATTCTACCATAATTGTAACATTTATTGGCTTTACATATATTTTAGTGGTAAGAATTTTTTAAAATTATATCGATAAAGAGGAATGACATTTACCGTCGTTCTGCGAATGGTATACACTAAAACTGCAAACTAATTTAGATAGTTTTTTTTAATCCTATTTTATTTCTTATTTTGATCCTAGTCTGGACACTAGAACAAGGTTATAAAATAATTGTATTGTCATCGGTTTTTGACCCTTGTACAAATTGTCAAGTTACTCAGACTTCTTTAAATAGGTGAAAATTACGTTGAAAGATTCCATTATATACATACATACATACATACAAGTCGACAAATCAAGCTAATATAGGCATAGTAAAAACGTGGTTTATTGAGCTAAAACCCTTATATTATAAATATAAAAAATCCTTAAGTTTTCCATTGCTAATAAGCATAAGCTTTGTAATTATATTTATAAAAAAATTTAAAAGGATATTTCACTCACGTATAAATTTTCCCATAAGACACGTTAAAAATAAAAAATTTCAGCGGAAATTTCACGTTGTCTAGACAACGTGGTATTTCCACTTACTTACAAACACAGAACAATCGAACCAGTTTGTATTGTCAATTAGAAACGTCGAAATCAGTCAAAATGAGTCGATTTGGTCATGTAAACTATAAAAAAATAGATAAAGTAATTAAAAAAACGAGTTCAGTTATATTTTTAATAATTTTGCATGAAATTGAAAATTGTATGACAAAAAAACCATTTTTAATAGTATAATACTCCCATATTTTTCCATTCTGAAAATATTCTCCCTAAATACCGCTCGTGCATAAAAATTAACCAGATAATTTTTATTCAAGCTTGTTATACAAATTATATAAATATATAATTATATAAATAAGAAGCATTCATGAAAATTATCGATAATTTTTAAGCACTCGTGGTATTACCCCCGATAATTTTTCAATAGTATAATAAACTAATTACATATATATTTGAAAATGGTAAATTTGTTTATTGGACTGATTAATCAAGATTTTATTTATACTTTTATTCTGAAGTTTTGGTAGATTCTACTTGTGTAACACAAAAATTGTTCATATATCGTGCCAATCAATATCTTCAATTGGTTTCGGTTCGAAAGCATTCTCCTATGAAGCGAGATTAAAGCCTCTTATGTGTGAAATGAGATACTCGTCCACAATAACTGGTCAAAAGGCCTGAACATTTCCAATTCATATTGCATATGAATTATAGCAACGAGTGTTAAATCGGAGTTATGACACTTTAAGAGGCCATAAAAAATGGCAGACTTAAAAAAGCCCTCTCAATCTCATGCCTGCTAATCCTGTGACATGCATATTACATTTTTCTTTTTTGACCAATTTTCTTGCTCAAGTTTATGTATTGTAATAATTCTCTATTAGGAGTGCGACTATTGCTACATTTTTAAAAATCTTAACTCCATGAAGGCTTAAGGCCTAAGTACTAATATACTGTGGGTGTTTTAAGTGTGATAAAAAGGAGTTTCTCCACACGGGAATTAAATATTTCACATTCCTTAGTCTGAAGTCTAGGGATGAAGAAACTGACAAAGTGAGGAGTTCGGGACTTCTAAAGTTGGACTGTAAAAGGATACATAACGTGAACCTCTGTTGGGAGCTGCTATGGAGGATATTATACTGGCTAACTCCTCGGAGCAAAGTCGTAAAAATATATAAAAGAGTGACAAATCCCCTACAGCTCGTCGGTGAGCAGAAGAAGGAAGGTTTCCTGTAAGAACAGGATAGTTAAAAGGGACGAACTATTTTTTGAATGGAATCAAAATGCTAAGAGTTGTACAAGATACCATTGAGAAAGAGAGAGAGAGAGAAGAAGAAGCATGAAAAACCATGTTCTAAAGTTGGTCTGATTTGGGATACATACAGTACAGTTAAGAAGAAAAAATACTTTCGGGCTCGAAAGGAAAATTCAAGTTTTACTGAAGCTGCTAAGGCTATATAGAGCTAATGAGTTTGTGCCAGTTAAGGTTATTCCCAAAAGTCATGCCAACGAAATCGAATGACTCTTTTTCTGCAAAACTTGGTCGCTTTTAGGTAACAAATGAGCTTTGACAGACTTTTTTCGCGACAGGGAACATGACTGTTTTAGTATACCCAGCATTAATTTGGTAAAAGCTGGAAAAATTACCATCTACAATAATTGATATACGTCGTTTAGAAAGCAAACTGGAGAGCCAAGAAGAAAGCATAGGAGGAAGACCGTAGAAAGAAAGTATGTTAAAAGCCCATCATGCCAGACCTGATCGAAAGCTTGGATATGTCAAGAGCAACGATCTGGGTTTTATCCAAGGAAGTTTAAAGGTGTATGGAAGCCCAATACTGTAGAACAAAATTGTCCAGGCGTGCAGGGCAGCGGGAATAGGGGGGTTGGCCCCGCGGAATTTTCGCAATGAATAGTAGGTCAGGGCCGTATTTCCATAATTCTTTGTTACTATCTATAAAATTGACACCATCAAATGTCAAATTCCAACATTTACTGGTTTTTTTTATTTTTTGCACAAAATTGTTGGTTATTAAAGGATACTACTATAGAATATTTAAAATTATTGTGTAATATCAGATTTTATATCATCTGATATAATATGGGAAGAATAGATGGCGCCACTTTACTGCCTTCTATTTAAATGGTCGATATTTTCGGAAGTTTTGTATTTTTACCAAAAATCTTTGTAAATAAATAAAAACACGATTTTTTAAAATAAATTTCAAACATTGTATGATAGTATTATGTACTTATCACCAATTTTGTGATAAAAGAAGGACAAGATAGTGTAAATGAGTTTAATCTAATCCTAAGATTCTGGTTGTACATTAAAAAGTGAACATTTTTATAACTGCTTTTTAGGCATATACTTTTCACTAATAACAAACATTCATGAGACAGAATAACCAGTGGTTAAAAATGTTTAGTAACCTTTGGTACCTGAGTGTCCATTGTAATAATTGTAAATATTATGTGTGTACAGTATGTCGAGCTTAAAAAGTTGATAATGCAAGATTAAGAAACCAAAAATCTAATTTATTTTTAAACAAATGGTCTTGTCTCGAAAGTTGCCTCCTCTCCGATTTTGATCAAATTTGGTATACAGGGGATTTTGGGGCGCTGATTACAAATCTGAAAAAATATCTTTTCGGTAACGTTTCGTTTCCGAGATCTTCATCATCAAAGTTGAAAATTAAACTAACCTCATTTTATATTCTCCCTTCTTTTGTAAAATTCTTGATTTTTACACTAAAGTGGCACACGATATTTTATAAACACCTTTTAAAACCTTGTATTTTTATTTATTTTACATCTTTTTTCCATTAAATTGCAAACTTTTAAGTTCAAAGGCAGCAGCCTTATTTGCTTAAAATATAAAGGTAAAAAAGGTATAAAATAAACATAAAAAAAAGTTTTTACAAGGTGTTTGTGAAATATTGTGTGCCAATTTAGTGTAAAAATCAAAATTTTTGCAAAAGAAGGAGGAATAGTGTAAATAAGGTTAGTTTGATTTTCAATTTTGATGATGAATATCTCGAAAACGAAACATTGCCAATTTTTTTTAGATTTGTAATCAGCGCCCCAAAAAACCGTACCAAAATTGTACTTCCTTTCATTCAATTAGAGGGACTTGTATATATTAAAATTTGCCTGGTCTGCCTAGTAATCAATAATTTTGATCCTTTAAAAGAGTGTACTAAATTATTAAATGAAATAAAAGTACCTAAATGTAAACCTTATTTCTTTTTAATAATCCACAGAAATACACAAACATTGTGGAAATCATCTATGATAGTTAAGATTGCCTTACTTTTCTCACTAATATTTCCTATGAAATTTTCATTTTCTATTATTCATAATTGATATATTATTATTTATTCGGTTACCTAACGTTACGTCTTATAAGAAGCACCTAATTTAAATATAAAAAATACTTACCTAAAGTTAAAAAGACGGGTATGTTACCCTTGGATTTGCAAGACAAAACCATACAACCTCTAGTTATTTTATTACGATATTATAAGTAACAAACAATAAACACAAAATTATAGTCACAATTTAATAAACACTAATCACTAAAATAAGAAGGTTTTGATCAATCCAAAAAACGGTACTCCGGCTCTCATAAAATTATAATGTGTTGGCTAACTTCACACTGATTTATCAGTGTGTAAGTAGGCAACACATTAAATTATTTCGTGGAATTTTGTTATTGCGCAGAATCGGCGAGGCCAACTCTGACAGTTATTTTCATACTGGGCTGGACATTTTTTAATCCAATGGGCCATAGCATTGGGCTTCCATACACCTTTAAACTTCCTTGGTTTTATCAAAAAACTCAAAGGGACTTGTTCCAGTAGTGTGAGACAAAGGAAAGAAGATCTGCTGTAAATCTTTTGTGTTGGAATGCATACTGTCTGTCATAACAAATTTTGTGTTTTTCCATATTCATTAAGATTTGAAAATTAATCAATTTTTTTAATAGCTTACAAACAATTGAATGAAGAGATATATGTCTATAGCTAGAAGGAAGAGTTTTGAATCCTTTCTTGGGAACAGGTTGCACACGTGCAGCTTTCCAGCTCTCTAGAAAATGCCTGTGATCTGTTCGACTTTAAAAATGATATCAGACATTTTATGAGGAATAGAGGCAACTGTAAAAAATAGAAGATTAACGAAAGGATCAATGGTGGAACTCGCAGCAAATTGTTTGGCGAATAGTTCGGCTTTAGTTTAGAAGGAAAAACAATTTCATCCTTAAAGGTTAGGGTGGAAAAGAATGTGTACAAAAGTTTTGACTTACGTTTTTGGCAAAGAACCAGAAGGATTTACTGTCATTCAAGTAAGGGAAGACTTTACCCCTTATTCGATTGTTAAAACGGTCTTTGGCTTCTAAGATAGTTTGATTATACCAATTTCTGACCTCGATTTTCGAGACTAGGGTTTTGAAGAAACTTTTTGTGATCTTGGACTTTTAAAAGTCTGTTTTTATCACAGGAATTAAAAAATCACGGTTTATGCTTTAAAGATTTGGGGTTCTTTTTGGTATGAGGAATATAGGTCTTAATGCTCAGTTAAATTGTTTCGGTTAATTTAAAAATAATGTTGATGCTATTAGCCGTTACTATGTGGTAATTAATCATCATGAAGAACACTGATAAATAAAACTACTATGTTTTTTATCACTAAAATATATTCACCATTGTGACTGCAGTTTCAACTCACAAAGTCATTTTCAAAGATTCTAAGAAATATTTGTTTGAAAATGACTCTGCGAGTTGAAACTGCAGTCACAATTGTGAATATATTTTAGTGGTAAAAAACATTGTAGTTATATCTATCAGTGTTCTTCATAAAAATAATGTGTTGTTCAAATTATTTAAGTATATAAAAGTAATATAAATGTAACGTTAATAACAATGTTTTTACTCTTTAAATTTAAAAATCAAAATTCAAAATAGTGTGATCTTAACAGTTATTTAATAAAATAAGTGGTAATCACTTTTCACAATACTCAGAATAACCCCTTTAAATACAGAGCATACTACAAAAGGAAACACAATAATCAATAATCCATTCAGTTACTTTGTTTTTTATTTAGAGTTAAAACTGACTCATAGGGTAAATTTTAATCAGATAAATTATTAAATTAACAAACATTTGATGTTCCACCTTTTTCACGTCCCTGTATAAAGTACAGTTTACTCTACAATATCTGTTATATACAACATGTACAACAAAATTAAACACATGTGAATAAATAGCCTCGATAGTGATAACATTATGGGCGTATTTATCCCTACACGAACAAAACTCTACATACTGTGTGTGTTCGGCGCAAAACAATCTTTATTTGCAATCGTATATCGGAAAACGACACATGTTACTATGTACGATCATGTACCTTATAGATGTATATCAGTCTATATTGGGAATGTTTTAGATAGGATCGATTTCTTGATCCAATATAGTACAGGCCTGACGACAACAGTGTCTATATAACACAAAAAGGTTAGAGCGTATTACCCTTCCAATCATAACTTCGTTATGGTTCCTTATGAAGGTATGAGATTTGGTATAGTCTGTCTCAAAGTATATCGCTATGGCTTTTGACGGACAATACCCCAATAAATCTTAAACGATTTTATTTCCTATTGTTATTGGGTAAATGCATTATTTCATAATGGCAGAGGTGGGTCAGGTATTTCTTGAGTATTGACCATTAGGTATATTAATATTTCGGTTAATATTTTAGTGGCAGTATTGAATAACCTTTACTGTGCGTTTCGAAAAAGTTTGCAAGAATATACATGTCGCGTCGAAATCATTTGTATTAATGCAAAACGGTTGTAAAATGTGTAGAACTTTAATCATAGAGGACTAATTAAACAAGCTTAAAAGGAACCTGTCTACTTACAAAAATTCATATACGATAAGGATATTATTATTATGAAGAATTGAAAAAAGAAAAAACGTAGAGATTTGCAATCTCACCGTATAGACAAAGTGATAACCTAATAAGAAGAAAAATATTGTCTTATAAAGGAGTTTCCCTTGTATAAACTGAAAAGAAGCTAGACGAAGACGAAACCAATATAAATATTAGCCGTGCCACCCTCCACAGAGTTGTTTGTAAAATGATTTAAATACCGCAAAATAGACAAAAGACAAGTAGTAATGGAATTGCACAGATTACGCACTTGGAAATTTAATTACCTTCAAGAAATTAAAAGGATATAGGTTAGAAAACAGATCCATAATTTACTCTTGATGAAACATGGTTCGATACACACGACACAGTATCCAAAGGATGGGTTGATTCAGTCAAAACTGTCAGACGAAAGCACCTTAAAAAGGAAAACGCATTACCATAATACACGCTGGTTCAAAGACGGATTTGTCCAAACCTGCTGTTGTCTGCAAATAATATTAAGGATTCTAGCATAAGAGATACAAGTGCAGAACTTTTAAAAACTGGTTTCAAAATTTTTTTTAAAAAAGTTATTCCAAACAACAGTGTTATTGTCATGGATAACGCAAGCTACCACAGCCGTCTGCTACACAAAACACCAGCTTCATCAAGTTTAAAAACTGAAATCAAGGAATATTTCTTAGAAAATGATATTTATTGTAAATTCAGTTACAAAAAAGCGCAACTTTTGGAAGTCCTAAAATAATATGCAATTGAAACAATATGTATATGATAATTTGGCTGAACAGGCTGGCCATACTGTGGAACCAAGTAAAATCAAAGATCAGAGCAGAAAATGTTACACCTACTTTAAGTCCCAGTGTTATAAATTTAATAAAAAATGTAATTACTAACATACCAGTTGAGAGCTGAAAAAATTCAGTACAGCACATGATAAAAATTAAGGACTCTTACATTTCTATACAAAACAACATAAATCCTATTGCAGTTAATCTCAATGATGACTCTAATAGTGAAACAGAATTAGATTTAGATATTTAGATTAAACATGTAATTATGTATAGATAATATAGGTACAAATTTATTAAACTTTGCATATATTTAATTTCTTAATGTAATTTTAAGATACCTACCTAAACAAACAATAAATTATAACTCTTTCTATTATTAGAGTCCGTCCCTAATGTTCTGTCCTTTAATATCTACTGATCCGCAGTTTTACTGTTGTCGGCAGGTATAACCCATAAATGAAGGCAACAGCTAACACGGTATAGTGTGAGACAAACTAGACATAAATGTTCAACAGGGGAAATGTCCGGAGATTGAGGAGGCCACTGAGTAAATATTTACTGGGCACTTCTAAAAGTTTAAACTAAAAAGGGGAAAGGGGTGATTCCCCCTTGGAAAAGTGGATCTTGCAATGTTTTAAAAAAGGGAAGCAGATGTGGTTGTAAAATTTCGTAGATATAGCGCTGGGCAGTCATGCTACCTCAAATAAACACTAATCGTGACCAGCTGCTGTAAGCAAACCACAACATCCACAGTGCGATGAATATAAATTTCGATGGAAAATTGGGCGTTATTTTTTTCACCACGTCTTCCCTCCTCTGCAGGCCCATCATGGGGCCCAAACAAATGGGGACTCACCCCGAATACGAGGGGAGTTCCATTCCATATTCCATTCAAGACAGTCACACCCCCCTCCAAATCGTTCCGGGGATGCTATGGGTCAGAGGAAACAAGATGGAGACGGAAAAAAAACAGCCCAAAAAAAAAAATTTTTATTGTTATTTCCTTCCGACCGATCAAACCACTAGTTCGCAACTGCCTTTTCTTGTGGAAAATCGATCTCTAATTGCCTCAAATAACGATCCTGTCGCTTTTTACTCTGTTTTTTTGCGTCCAGTACCAAAAAATCGTCGTTTTTTGGCCTTTTTTAAAAAAAAGCTCGACACCATCTCATTACAGTAGCTTTTTTAATTTACCTGATTAGGTTTCCCCTTTTAAAAAAAAATCTGGCTTTACGTAACTCGATTATCCGACCCTTTTAAAAAGGGGGAAAATTGAGTGACATTAGCGCGCCCAACCCCAGGTATAATAATGCAAAAAAAAAAAAGGGGAAAAAAAAAACCAACACAGGAAAACCATGTTCATTTGGGGGCAGATCCGGGGTATGAAAAAAAAAAGCCTTTAAAAAAAAGTACTCCCCCAAATCCTTTTTAAAATTTAATCAGCTTATACTTTTATGATAGCAAATATCTTTACAAGTTTTTATCAAAATTCAATAAATTATTCTAGACATCTATTGATCGATACTAACTTATCGATATTTCTCACATTCCTAGCTAAAAATGTGTTTGATATGCACGCTATCAATCGGATTTATCCTCGATTTATTCGAGCCCCCCTGTGTAGGGCCACGATTGGAACAAATAGTCCCCTGTAGGGGGCCTTTTTGGGCACGGTAGTCTATAGTAGCCCCATTTAGCCCCTCCCGGCTCCGTTATTAATCGCTCAATTACAACTATTGCACTACCGCTGTTTTTTCATTATCTTTCGGATCGAGTAAATCATTTCGTAAGGCATCGACCGTGTTGTATCGTGTAAAAGTTATATTTATTAAACAGTTTTAAACAAAAAGATTATTTTAGAAAGTGTATTGGGGAAACCCTTTTAAATTTTTTTTAAAGGGCGGTGGCATAAAACCATGGAATAGAAATATTAAAAAAACTATTCGGTTATTTACTTTTTTTTCCATTGTAAATTTTACTTTACTATGTAGGTTGTTCAGGATTTAATGTATCTTTTAAATCATTATCGTTCCCGTAAAACAGACAAGTATATCATCTACATATCCCTTTTTTAAAAAAAAAAAATTTTTATATTTTAAAATATATATATATATATATATATATATATATATATATATATATATATATATATATATATTTTTTTTTTTTTTTGTTTTATAGTGATTTTTTTGAATTTGGGAAAAATTTATAATATGGGGGCCTTTTCGAGGGAAAAAACGGGGGGAATGAAAAAATTTGGGGGAAAAGTGTGGTAGACTCGTAAAAAAGAAGTTCCCACGAAAAAAAGGGGTGTGGTAATAAATTTCCAGGGGGTTTTAAACCTTTTTTTTAAATTTTAAATTTTTTGGAAATTTTAAAAAAAGTGAATTTAAACTTGTCCACAAAAATTTGTCCGATTTTTTAAAAGTCTCCCCCCCCAAAACATGCCCAAATGCCCGGGTATTAAAAAAATATTTGGTAAAATTGATTGTAAATGTTTTTAAAAAAAAATCCTATGGTTGTCCGACAAATTTCACGGGATTTTTTTAGTCCGACAGCTGGAAATTGGAATTTTGACGGGGTATAAAAAAAGTTTACCACATGTCGGACAAAAATAACACACAAAATAAAAGTATTTTTTGAGGAAAAATTTTGTCCGACAAAATATATCCGCAAAAAGTTACTTGACAAAAAATAAAAAAAAATTTGTAAAACTTTTGTACATATATTTATAATTGCCAAAAAAGTATTTTATTTTATTAAATAAAATTTCATGTATATATATATATATATATATATATATATATATATATATATATATATATATATATATATATATATATATATATATATATATATATATATAATATATATATATATATATATATATATATATATATATATATATATATATATATATATATATATATATTATATATATATATATATATATATATATATATATATATATATATATATATATATATATATATATATATATATATATATATATATACAGTATGTCCACCAAAAAAAGGGTTGAAGGGGAAAAAAATTTTTTTTTTGATTTTATCAAAAAAACTACTTTTTTATAAAAAATTTTGCTACTTCTTAGATAGATTGAGATAGAAATATTTAACACATTTTATCCCGGGGTTCAATATTATAATAATTTTCATCACAAATTAATAAAAGTAGGTTTTTTGAAAATTGATATTGGGAAAACATTTTTCTTTTAAACAACTTTTTCCAGAAACCCTTTTTTTCAATCTCCTTAAATAAATGCCCCCTTTCTTTAACCATTTAAATTTTTTTAATTTTTTGAATGGGGTAAAAAAATTTTAAAATGTTTTTTTTCCCAAATTTTCTTTGAAGTAGAAAATTTTTTTTTAAAAGCTTTTTTGATAAAATTAAACATGAATTTTTCCTATTCAACACCTTTCCGTGGACGTACTGGTATTCCAGGGGAAAGGGGGGTTTAAAAGAAAACTTTTTTATTTTTTAATTTTTCGAAAAAAAATTGTAAAAAATTTTTTTTCTATTTTAAAAATGTTGGGGTAAAAAAATTTAAATATTTTACGGGGTTTTTTTGGGAAAAAAAAAAAACCAAAAAAGGTACAAAGAAATTTTTTTTTTCAAAGATATGGAAAAAAATTAGTAAAAAAAAATTTTCAAAAAAGGGTTTTTAAATTTTTGGAAAATTGGCCCACTTTTTTTTATTTGTGATTAAAATTTCATTATCAATTAACAAATTTCCCCCAAAGTTTGTACTAGTAGGCGTTGATAGTGAAAAATTTTATTGATACTTCGCTTTTAACCCCTTTGTTTATTGTCATTTTTTAAAGCTTACTTAACAGCAAAAATTTTTTATTAAAAAAATTTAAATTATATTAAAATAAATTTAATCACAAATAAATAAAAGTAGACCGATTTTTGTAAAAATTTTTGGATTAGAGACTACCTTTTTTTAAATTTTAACAACCTTTCCTAGTAACTTTTTCCATATCTTTTTTTAAAAAAAAGCACTTTACCTTGTACCATTTTTTAATTTTTTTTAAAATTTTTGAAAACCCGGATAAAATATGTTAAATGTTTCTATTCCAATCTTACTCTTAGAAGTAGCAAAATTTTTTTTTCCCGAGTAGCTTTTTCGATAAAATCAAAAAAAAAAAAATTATATATATATATATATATATATATATATATATATATATATATATATATATATATATATATATATATATATATATATATATATATATATATATATATATATATATATATATATATATATATATATATATATATATATATATATATATATATATAAAAAAATATATATATATATATATATATATATATATATATATATATATATATATATATATATATATATATATATACAAAATTTAAATATAATATTCCCCCGTTTTACGTACTGATTTATAGTTATCTCTACAAAATTTAAAATAATTCGGCCTTATGCTTGAATTTAAAAAATATGCAAAAATTTTTTTCAGAATAAATTATGAGAGTGTTTAAGGTAAATATTTAAAAAATAGGGGAAAATTTTTTAGGTTTAAAAAAAATTTTAGGAGGCCATGTTTTGGTATTGAGGCATAACTTTTAACCCCCCCCTTTTCTATAACCTTTTGCTGAATTTTTTGAAATAAGGGTACTTTATTCCCACAATGTTTATATTTTTTTTTCCCACCCTGTATGCTGTTTGACTTGCAAAAGTTTTGCAAAAAATATGATAATTTTTTCCCCAAGGGGCCATCCAAATAACGTCACACGAATTTCATGATTTTTCCCCCTTGCTCCTGTCACAACACGTCACATTTGTGAGACCTTCCCCCCAGTGGGGGTCACATGTTTTGAAATTTTACGTCTAAAAATAATCAAAATAGTTCTACACCGGACTAAAAAATTTTTGGGGTTTTGGGGGTTGGTTTCTTTTTTTCCCCTTTATACTTACGGGGGAAAGGCCCCCGGGAAAAGGCAGAACAGCAGGCGTGAGCTCACCAACGAATAAAAAACCACCTTTTTAAACCTTTAAGTATATAAAAAGAGTAAAAGAAATAGAGATTTTTACAGTCACAAAGCTGATAACCCTCCCTATACCCCTTTTAAAATGTCACAATCCCCCCCCCCTTTAAAAGTGACGGGAATTTTTAAGGGGGATCCCTTTTCAAAGTATTTAATGATTTTTTTTTAACATATGCGGACACTGAATTGTCTGACAGGGGGGATCACTATTTTCAAAAAATTTAAAAAAAAAAAGGAAAAAAATTGGTTTTTGGGCAACGATTTTTTAACCCGTCAAAATTCCAATTTCCAGCTGTCGGACTGAAAAAAAACAGCTTGAAATTTATCGGACAACCATAGGGGATTATTTTTTTAAAACATTTAAAATTAATTTTACCAAAAATTACCCATGTGGGGATGGTTTTTAAAATCCTGTCATTTGGGATGTTTCGAGCGGGAAGAAAAAGGGCGGAAAATTTTTTTCGGCGTTTAAAAAATTTTCAAAAAAACCCGAACTTAGCTGTTGTGGTGGTAGTTTTAGAACCTTGAAAATCTATAAATAGGGCTTTTCGAGCGGAAAAGCGGAGGAATCATAAAAATCGCAGAGGAAAAGTTGTAGACCGTCGAAACGAAGTTCCTCACGAATTATAAAGAATGTGGTAATCGACTTGCCAGGGGGCCTGTACGTGAACAAAGCCTTGATCATAATTTTTTAGGGCACATTCGCAAGTCTTTGCTTAATTTATATTTGATAAAAATAATTTTCATCCTGTTGGCAGATAGGTGAAGGTCGTTCTACTCTAGATTAGATTATAAAGTAGAACAGCATTTTAATATGATATAGATTTATTCAATAACAATTTTTGTCACTCTACTAAAACCGTTTAACATAAACAGGTTGGCACGTCTTTTTCCAACCGATCGAGCATCTTTCCGATCTACGCCGGAGAATTAAACCAGCATATTCATTAGCCATTAGCATACGATAACGCACGGCCAGTCGTTCCTAATTTATTTCTATTAGTTTCACTGAACCCGACCGTTGCTCGGCTGGTATTCTATTTATTAAATTTATTGTTATGTACTCACATACCGGTCCGCCCATGCGTTTGTATCTACACGTACGTATACAGGGGGTTTAGATTTTAAAGAGAAAATATTGACTGATTCTAAAAAATCGTTTTAAATTATTCTTTGGTACCTAATAAACACAAACATTTTATATTTCTGGGGAAATCTGCTGTATTTTCAAATAAAACTCAATGTTAAAGTTTAAAAAAATTCGCGCTAAAAACGCTGTCTCCGTAATGGCGTAGACATATGTTTCGCGTGACCATATGGTAAACAATTAACAGCAAGTGCAACGCGTGAATTTTGTTAATCATTTCTCAATTTATTAGGTAAAATGGTATTTAGTGCCACAATATACCAATACTTCGGAAAACATCACAAAACTGTTTATATCTGTCCCAATAAATCCTTAAAGGCAAAAAAAGTAGTTACAATTAGCTCGAAGAGATCCAAAAACTGTATGATCACAGCCTTTTATAACAAAAGAGCCATGAAGCAAGAAAGGCAACGTTGCAACAACACTGCGCCCTGGGCTGGTTTAATTTAATCAGGTCTAAGCAGATTGCGCTAAAAAACATTTTTATGAGATTTTAAACAAAATATAGGAACTATTTTAAAATAAATCATAATTTTAAATACTATACTATATAGCCCTAAAAAATAATAATTTGTCCCGAACACCTAGACCATATTAGAATATTTGGAAACTATTATTATTTTTAGAAATTATTGATAGAAATTTTGAAATATTAATTTTTAAGACTTTATTCTAATACTATTTAACTGTTTTTTGCAAATAAATTAATATTACTTTTAAAACCTAACTAAAAATGTATTAATCAGTAATTATTAAAATAATATTATCAAAAAACCTAATTTGTACTTAATAAGGAAGACAAGTTTAAAAAAGGAAAAACTGGGTTTATTGATCGGGTTTTACACTTATTACCTTAAAACTTGTAAAATAACTCTTAGAATATGTATAATGATATTTTTTGGTGAACTTACCGGTATTTATATGATTTTCCTCGTGATTTTCTTAATATAGTTCTGATGATATTGCTTGGAGTTAATACTGTTTTTGTTGCACATTTACACACATATTAATGTCAAAATAAACTAATTATTTATAAATATATTTGGTTACCTAGTTGTTCGTAAATATAGTTATTACATTAAAAGTTACTTTAACACATTTATCCCGTCAAAGTAGAAAGCTTCTTTTTAATATCTTTTCTGGGCGAGTCCGAAGAAGTATTTAACTGAATTTGTAATAAAACGGAATTGTATATATTTTTGGTAAATAATAATATTGTTTAAAATAAGAGCACCTTTTCGATATAATTTCTTCACTTCTGTGAAGTGTAGTGGCAATCTGGGATAAATATTGATTATTTGTACTTGAATTTTCTGGAGATACATTAAATGAAGTGGAAAGTTGCTGCAAATGTCTTTTCGTGGGTAAATTAAGGAAATCTTGTAAGTACTTGTATGCTAAAGATGACTTACTAAAAATTCTTTTTAAAAGTGGTAAAGTTGGTCTACAACTAACTGTAAAAAGGGCAAATAGTTACATTTCCCATTCTCTGGATTTTCTGCCTCAATTTCCAACACATTTAAATTTTCTAGGCCTATTAAATTTAAAAAACTACCTTACTGGGAGTACTTATGACATTATTTAAGTAATGAAGATAATTTTTTTCAACTGCACCATCAAAAATTTTTTTTTCCATTTATTATCCATTTTAAATCACTGCCTTCCAAGCGATTGTTTTTTTGAAAACACCGCAGTTTCAAAATGTCTTTACAACCATTTGTAGTACATAAAACGTTTTTTATGATGCCAATATTAAGTCAATATACAATAAAGCGCGAACATAGGACGATCCTAGACGATTTTGATGAAAATTTAAAAACCCCGCACGCATTGCTTATCGATCAATAATTTTCCAGCCAACAATTCAATACGTTTCTGAAATGTTCTTTAGTATCGAACGCCGACAGCAATATTGTCCCGGTCGATTTTTTTGGACCAAAAAGTTTTTTTTAAATAGTTATTAATAATGGATGTTTACGAACTGGAAGACAAAATTTAAATTATTGAATGGAATCACCGGGAAATCCTGTTAGGGAATCGGGGAATTATTTAATAATTTATTTCTAACCAGGCCGACTCCCACGATTTCCACTATTTACCGAGTCATTAAAAACTTTCTGACATTTGGGTTGTTTAACTCCAAGAAAACATAAAAGATAGTGCCTCAAAAAAAAAACAACAAAAGGGAAATGACACAAATTATGGTAGTGGCAAGTGTTATTAAAAATCCTACAGTTTCCATTAAAATTTGGACAGGTTTTTTTTGAGCAGAAGATCAGTGGAAAGAGTGTTGAAAAATTGATACCGATCCTACAAAGTAAGAAAACCAATGAAATTTTCCCTGATGATCATTTTAGACGAAGGCAATTTTTTGAAACTGTAATGGAAATGAAAAATAACAATAAAAATTTTTTTAAAGAAACATTGTTTTTCTGATGAACGACATTTTACCATGGTCTCACCCAACGATTTTTTTCTCTGAGGTCACGTAAAATCATAAATTTATGTTTTCAGGAGAATAGGGCTAAAATCTACAAGAATTGCAATTACAAATTGGGAATTTAGGATTATTACCCTTAACATTTATCAATCAATCGCAAATGTCAGAAGGCGTTTTTATGAAATCTTTTATTTTTTCAAGAAAGGTGGTTTTTTTTGTTTACTTTGATAACTTGAAAAAGAGTTTTTTTTTATTCTATGAATGCACATTAAATTATTTTCTTAAAAATATCTTCAACGTTCCATTATTTATTTGAGAAAATTATTTTATTTTATTAAAAAACTGTTTGGTTTTTAACAAATTTTTTAAATTTATGACGATAAGAAATCAGATCGAAGTCTTGACGCAAACCCCCTACTTGCCTATAAACACTGCATCCTCTTACTGAAAATAAAAACATAGTAAAAAAACTAAACTGGAAGATAATTCTTCCGAATTTATCACGCACCCCCACCAGTCCTAAACCAAAAATGCCCACGTGAGAAAACGAGACGGAAGTTGAGATGCAAGCCACAAAATTATTATTGGTATTTTAGAATTGGGTACACCAAAATTGTCCAGGACCCCCCCGGTTCGCAGTACGGTGCGCTTTACTGTATAAACACGAGAGTCAAATCCCGATATCTCTAAATTTTTTTGGTTAATTTTTTGTCAATTTCGCTTTAAAACTATTAAAATCAGTGTAATAAGGTCGTTTTGAAGAAAGCTTTTAATCCAATGTTCTTGTTCGTAAGTTTCTACGAGAGCTTTCCTTCTTTTCCAGAGTCTGTTCTTGGCGCTCTTTTTTGGGGTTTGATAAAAAATTGGTTGGTTCTTAAACAGCATTGATATTGCACCATGTTTAGACACGTCAAAGGAAACCCGAAATTTTTTCATTCTTTATCTATATAGGTTTAATTTATGTCACTCCATCAAAATGTTTCCACACCACTGCAGAATTAGTCACCGAAAAATTTTCTTTCTAAATAAACGCAACCAGACCTTTCTATGTTCATCGTTTTTAGGAAAATAAATGTTGTTTAGTCCCTCTGTTTTAATAACGTTGTCGAATTTGTATTACATCCCAGAACGCAACATTAATAAACAGGAAAACAACGATTTTTAGTTCACTAATGCAATATGCAATACTACACTACTTTAATTAGTCCTTAATTTAAAACTATAGGCTGCTATTTTTATTTTTAAAACACACAATTTATTATTAGTTTGCGTTTACTTTTAAACCATTCAAAGAAACCGACAAGGCCGACAAAGCGCACGTGTTTTGCAAGCCTAGTTGCGTGTTGCCAGATCTGCTGCTTCATAGCTCTTTTAGTTTTAGATAGCTGTGATCGCATTCAAATGTTTTTTGGGGTGAAGATCACTTTAATGTAATATTTAAATACTATCCGTTTTAAAAAACCTACCGATTTATATACAACAAAAATATCGCCTTTAGATAACTTATAACACTTTAAGGTATAACCTAACTTTTGATTATAATGATTTTGTTTGTTCTAGAAGCAAATTCTAGCAAAATTAGTACTTTCTTTTATATTTAACGGTATTATTATTAAATAATTGCAGATGGTAACTGATATAATAAATTATACGAAATACAAAATGGGATTCGCGATTAATTTACTTTGGTACTCCATATATTTCTACACTCCATAAACATAACCTACAATAAGATTTTGAGAAATGATGAACATGTAAATAAATAATTTTTTAGAGTTACTTACACAGCTGTTTTTACATTTCTTAGTTCTGCAGCATATTACTTCAAGTCCAAAATTTCTGTCAATGACGCATCGTTTGCTTTTAGAGTGCCCTGGGTTTGTTCAGGGGAATCAATTCCAGTGGCGTATGCATTTTAGAAAATAAAGATAAAATTTCTCAAAAATGAAAATATTTTTACAAGCAAAAGTTATTTTTTACATTTTCATCAACCCCCTTTAAATTAGTAACAAGCCTAATTATTTTGGTATTATTCGGATTAATGAAAAATGTATTTTTTTTGCTTAATTTTGCACACCTTCTATTTTGAGGTCATAGAACACTGATTTGAGTTTTTTTGGCAATTTTTCAACGTTTTTCCAAAAAATACATTTTTACTTTAATTTAACCTTCTTGATTTTATTTTGCTAACATGAAAAAAATAATAAAATTTTAGTCTTAAATAAATTAAAAAAGATGTAAAAGAGAACGATAGACAATCCAAGTTACACCGACTTGCCAATTCACCACCGATCTTGCAATCTTTAATATTAAATAGGATATTCACACGATTGCTTCATCAAAAATCCATTATATAAGGAACACGAAAGCTCTGAGATCATCATTGTAGAATCCAATAACTATTTCGGGTCTTTCGTGTTCCATATTTAGGATTTCCATCGAGAATATTTTTGATCAAACATTTGGGTCGAGCGAAGCGGTTCGCATACCTTATAAAAATGTCATAAAGAAAAACCAAAACCTGGAAAAAGGTCAAC